>JBBUKS010000042.1:2685276-2700628 GCA_038050645.1 Hedychium gardnerianum
AACCTCTCTCCAAATGATGGTTTTTCAAGGTGGGTGGCTCGGACAACTGAGGTTGCTAGCGAGTTAGCCAGGTTACAGGGCTTGGGGGCTTTACATTAAAAAATTGGGGTTTTCACCCCTTGTGCGAAGAGGGGAAATACTTCAAAAGGTGGATCCCAGTTCTAATAGAAAAGAAGAATATCTCATCGTCCATTTTTTTGGGCAGAAGAAATAGTGGAAAAACCATGAGGATAATGGAATGCGATACAAGCGAAAGAGGATGAATACTCTAGTCAAGATCCAAAAAGAGTTGGGACTAAGCTGAGATAAAGGGATCCGAAAATATTGAGATATTTTTACAAAGAATGCTGAAATAGGGAACCTCAGCCCATTCACCATCTGACCTCGGAAGAAAGTCACACATCCCGACGGGGGATGTTCCAGATGATTGTTACCATTTGGAAGTGTCAGATGATAGTCAGCCGGAATCGCATAGGTGATCCCTAACCTATCTAAGGTTCCACTAGTGAAGATAGACTCTATTGACCTATACCACGAGGATAAAGAAGAAGGTCCGACAGCCATTTGAGGTAGTTGTACGAGGGGGAAGGTACTAACAAGAAAGCTAAAGATCGGAAAGGATGGCGAGCGCAAAACTTACAAAGGAGAATGGAAATGATCGGAGACGAAGAAGAGCGCAGACGACGAACATAGGAGAAGAAATCACGCGAAAAAGATAAAGGTATCCTGTTGGTGACCTATATATACTGCGCTCGCTCGATCTCGATCGTCGAATGCCTGTTACCTCAAGGGCGGGATAGATTATCAGCCATCAAATCAAACATTGGGATAACACCAAATCTTTGTAATCATCACAATCTTGATGATCCCTCATTATCTTCGCAAGTGGTCATATTATATTAATGCGACTCAACCTCAAAAGCATGCTGACGCATCCAGACTCAAAAATCAAGGCAGATTGAGCGTGACGGGCATTTAATAGGCGTGACCGCGATTAATAATGTAAAATTCCACATTTAAAGCACAATCTCAAGTAAGTCCAAAAAAATATCATGTGGATGCAACAATCAGTCCTGATTGACTATACAATAGTCCAGTCAGTCGAACTTGCGCCTCTTTCGACTAGACTTAAAGAGAAGACATGTGATATGAAGAGTAATCAAAGAAGTGTCACGTGGTAAAAAAGTTAATGAGGAGGTGGAGGTGACATTGAAAGAAAGCTTTCGATGACTCTCGGCTCCTGAAATTCCCGACTACTAATAGCTCTTGATTCTTGAGACTCTCAATTACTAATAACCTCATGCTCCTAAAATTTCCAACTATAAAATAACTCTCGACTACCGATAACTCATAACTCTTAAAACTCTCAACTACTGATAATCTCATGATAATCTCAGATCTTAAGATTCCCGACAGTCTATAGCCTTGACTACTGAAATTTCTGTACAGCGTCTAAAAAGAAAGAGAAAGAAGTCTACGTCTACACAAACACCCGCGCAACTCCCAAGATCATTTCAACAACTATCTTTGCCTATAAGGATAATCCACTTATTAAACATTATCAAAATAGTTTATTAGCTAGTAAACAAATATGAACAAAAATTACACGGACGTACCAATTTGTCAAATCATCACATGGACATACTTATTTCAAAGAAAGTCAAAAGAACACTCACTTCTCACGATTACCTTTACTTTCAACATTATTTATAACATCTATGACTAATAACTATTATAGTAATTATTTAATAACTGTTACATCATATAACAACTAATATAATATTATTATAAATAATTATTATAATTATGTAATAATTACTTATTAATTTACAATTATTTTAAAATAATTTTAATCAATTTAAAATAATTTTAACCAAATTAATAAATAATATTTTGATATAATAATATTAACGATTTAAAATTCAAAATTCAAAATTCAAAATTTTAGGATTTGTTTATAATTGTGTAATAGCTATTTAATAATTTTTACAATTATGTAGTAGCTATTTAGTAATTTCTATAATTATTTTTAAATAATTTTAATCGAATTGATAAAAAAATATTTTGATATAATATATAGTATTCAAAATTTAAAATTTAGGTTCAAGATTTTAGATTTTAGGACTTAATGTTTAAGGTTTAGTTATAACTATATAGTAACTATTTAATAGCTTCTACAATAATTGTATAGTAGCTATTTAGTAGCTTTTATAATTATTTTAAAGTGATTTTGACCTTTTTTATATAAAATTTAATAAAAAGTATTTTAACATAATAGTATTTTATATATAGTAATTTTAATTGAAATGAAATAATTAATTTTTCAAAAAATGAAACGTCCTATTAATTTTTTTAAAAAAGAATGCTTATATGATGATTTAATAAATATGAGATACCTTTTTATCTTCCCCAGCGATATCATCCGAACTAATTCCAAAACAATTTTAAATTGCATCAAGTAGATATATACAAAATTTAAAATTCATTAAATTA
Source organism: Hedychium gardnerianum (assembly GCA_038050645.1). Lineage (NCBI taxonomy): Eukaryota > Viridiplantae > Streptophyta > Magnoliopsida > Zingiberales > Zingiberaceae > Hedychium > Hedychium gardnerianum. The sequence continues at coordinate 2,687,770 of JBBUKS010000042.1, forward strand.
TTAATTAGTATCAGTCATGACTAATATACTTTTTGTTTGGTCCTCCTATATAATCCAAAATGATAACATCAAATTTGCTTGTCTTGTTGAAGGACCACACTAGCTAGACTCTATCTCAAAGGCCTTATCTACACTTTCTTATCTATTGTACAGTAAAACTAATAATAATTTTAAAAAATAAAAAGACGTATAGGTCTACACCATCATCATTTAAAGATTAACTTAACTTATGGAGAAGTTGAGCACCTTTTTTAGCCCCATATTTGTAGTTGAATAATTAACAACTAACATCTTGGCAGTTAATTCCACTTGCCAAATTCAGTAAGATAGTTTAGCAATGCCCGCCGCTCTTTAATTAGTAGGCCCCGTTGTGGTCCCCACCAAATCAAATCTAATTAAATAACTAATTAATTAATTAAACGCCGGAACGTGGCTCAACTAATTAAAATTCTGTTTTATTTTTAAAAATGAAATAACAAAAACCAAGTTTAGAAAAATAGAAAGTACGTGGAAAAATAATATGAAAGGATAATAATAATAATAATAATAATAATAATGCATGTGTATAATTGACTCATGGGTGGTCAGTCACGTGAGTAGGATTTGGACGAGTTGGAAAAATGGCTGTCTCCACTCGCTCAAGCACATGCACATCACTTTTTCCTTTTTAAAAGTCTTTTTCGAATTGGATCTAGCTACATGCCCCCACATGATGGCATAAAATTAATAATAATAATTAAGTCTTATTTTACCGTGTGAGATCGATTATATAAATATTTTTATATTATTAGATTTTATTTTTTACTATATTATTATTTATATTTAAATATATTTTATTTTATTATTTTTAATTAAGTTTTTTTTAATTTTTCTTTTTTTCGTTTGATACGTATATTTATCATAATTTTACATCGCCTAATTAAAACATTTATTCATCGTCTAAGTATATATCTATACTATCTCAAACATGTCTCTCGGAGTTTTTTCTCAATAGATATTATTTCAATTTTTTCTTTAATAATCTTATTTCTTATTTTGTTCATCCTCGTATGTTCACACATCCACCTTAATATCCTCATCTTCTGCTCATATGCTCGAGTCATAATCAAACATTCAACTTCATATAACATAGTAGATCTAACTACCGTTTTATAAAACTGTTCTTTAAGTTTTAAATGTACTTTACCATCACATAAAACATCCGACGTTCTCCTCCATTTCAGTTATCCTACTTATATTCTATATAAGACATCTCTCTCAATCCTTCCATTATTTTGTAAAAATAATCCTAAATACTTAAAGTTCTCGGTTCCACACAACTCGTTATCTCCTATCTTAACAATTATCTCATTACGTCTAATATTATTAAACTTAAATTCTATATATTCTTTCTTTACTCTATTAAGTCTAAAATCTTTCACTTCTAGTATTTTTCGTCAAGATTTTAGTTTAACATTTACTCTTTTATGTGTCTCATCTACCACAATAATATGATTTGCAAACAACATACATCATGGTACTGTGTCTTGAATGTGTCCAGTAAATTTGTCTATAATTAATGTAAAAAGATAAAACTTAGAGTTGATCCTTGATGTAATCTTATCTTTATTGAAAATATTTCAGTTAATCCGCCTGAAGTCTTCACTCTGATTGTTACATCCTCATACATATCTTTAATTAGTTCAATATATGTTACGTTAATACATTTTTTTTTCTAGAATTCTCTATATAATTTCTCATGAGACTCTATCATAAACTTTTTCTAAGTCCATAAATATTATGTGTAGATCTTGTGTTTGCTCTCGATATTTTTCAATTAGTTGTCTAAGAAGATGTATAACTTCTATTGTCGACATTCTAAGTATGAACCCAAATTAATTTTCGATCACTGTAATCTCCTTCTATAATCTTTTTTCGATTAATCTTTCCTAAAGTTTAATAGTATGACTTATTAGTTTAATATCTCTATAGTTTGCACAATTTTATATGTCTTTCTTGTTCTTATATTAAAAAAAAATAGAGTACTTACTCTTTATTTATCTTTTTTTTTCGTTTTTAATATCATGTTAAATAATTTTATAAACTATTCAATATCTTATTTTCTAAGCACTTTTATATTTCTCAAAATATTATCGAGTCCAATGATTTTTTTTCATTGTATATAAAATTAGAAAGAAAGAAAATTAAATAATTGCATATTTTGAAGAAATCTTCGAAGCTTCTTTTCATTTGGATTTGATAGAAGTATCAAATGAGTTGGATAAGGTCATGTTGTTTGACATGTGCAATGTTAAGTTGGATCGCGTTGTGTCAAACGGTAGGGTCTTAGCCTAGATGTTGAGCTAAGCATGACATGAATTTAGGTCAAATATGAGCCACATGCATGTTCATACTGATTTAATGATTAGTTTGAAAGGGTACATTGTATTGCGTTCATCAACTCGACACGATAACGATATAACTCCATTAATACGGTAGGATCTTATATGCATATAATAGATGATAATATAATTTAAGAAGATAAAATAAATAATTAATTAAATTTAGAATAACTTTTTATAACTAATTATTCACTCTTCTGTTTGGTTTTCCAAATGTTAAATTTAAATAGCAATTTTTATTATTTTTACTTAATTCTTGTGTCAAACATAAGTATGCTAAAGTAGTTATTATTCCATGAACTTAAATAATTACTCTTATTTATACTTTAAACTATTTTATTTTCTAAAAATATAATTATTGATTATATTATCCATAAATATAATAATATAATTTGAATGATAAAACCAAATCTATTTTATCCTTGCATTTACCTTCCTCTTTCCTCCTTCCTGTCACTCTCCTATCTCCTTCTCCTATCTTGTGTTTCGACTATTTCGCTATTTCCATTAATAGCAAAGGTGCTCTCAAATCGAAACTATGAATTAAGAGTAAAAAATCGATTCAATTTTAAAAAAAGATAATGAACTGTAAATTACCAGGGGCAAAATGAAATTTGTCTGAATTAAATTTCATATGGTTTAGGGTTGCTCTACTACTATAGGAAGGAGACAAGTGTCACCGCCAAGAATTTATGGTAAAATTAAATATGTTGAAGAAGGTTCCTACGATTGGTTTAGTGCCTTGTAAAGACATGTCTCTTGCAGGCACCAAAAAAGAAACTGTTCATTAATTCTCACCTTCCCTGCCTCTCACTCCAATTCATTCTTCTTCTTCATCTATTTAAAATTAATATTGCCTAGGATATGTGCGATAGTAAAAAATAATTAAACTGAAAATTTAAATCTTACCTATAATATATTATATTTTGGGAATTTGAAAATTTTATGACATTGACTATCACAATCTTTTTGACTATTTAATTTAAGCAAATTAACATGGATAATTATATGTTTGCTATTTTCTTTAGAACAATTTTGTCTCATTATTTAATGTTATAATTTATTTTCAGAATTTGTAAAATTAAAATATTTTAGTTACTCACTTATCTTGATATCATTCGGTTGAGATGATAATCAATGGTGACATCAGACTATTTTATTATGCAAGAGGGAATATTTTATATTTTTTTATTCTTATAAAAATATATTTTTTTTACAATTATTTGGGATGAATAATGTTTTACAAAATAATGACAAATGATTGTATTTTTTCTTTTCTTTTATTTTCGATTCATTAGAGACTACTTGTAAAACGAGCTCGCACGTTATCTAATGATGACCGCGTGGCTTCAGACCACCTTAAACTGCGCGGTCCCACGCTCTGCCCACGCATCAGAACGCGCTATCCTGCGCCGCCAGCGTAGCCATTTACGTGCCCATCCCGGCGGTCCACTGCGTCGCGGTGAGCCTAAAGCAGGCCAAATAAATATGCGTCGCCATCCTCTCTCCCTTTCCCACAGTTGTTTACAGCTCAACGAGGCGTCGCTCGCATCACATCGAACGCAACAGTAGAAGACAAGCACGATGCTACCCTTCTTCTTCTTCGTCTTCGTCTTCGTCTTCGTCTTCGTCTCCTCTCAATTTTATTAATGGCGTCCGAAATTGGTTTCCGTGGAGACCCTTTTGCTGTCTTCTTCCCGGCGCATAGGGAATAGGATCGAATTCCAAGGTTTGATTTAAGACATTCTTTAATGCCGCTGGCTACGTTCTGATCTCGTCAGTGGCTGCTTACATATACAGCTCTGTTGTTTCTGGGGAGTGGCGTTGCCTCCTCGCATCGGCAGCCTTTTCTGTGCCGGCTTTGGTGGGTTTCGGGTGGTGGAGAAGAGAACGGAGAGGCGATGGGTAATAGCAGACTCCGGACGACGTCGCAGGCGATAAAAACCCCCGTGAGGCGAATTAAAGTAGGTTGGCTGGCTGATTCCTTTTGATCAAATTCGAGAAGGGTTACAGTTGTTTTTGGTCTTATGTCGCTGTTTCCATCTCAAATTTGACTGCTTTGCTTGAAACGAGAGCCCTCTGGTTTCCTCGTGGTCTTTTCTGACTACACAGTGGGATCTTTTGGGGAAGGAATTGATGCATCCGCATGTGCTCGGGAGTCGGGATTGTGATTTCGAGGCGGGGCTTTTTGAATTTTTCTACATTTTGTCGATAATTTCACCTTCTGAGACAAAATCGCGGCTTAGATCATCTTCCAAATGGGCTCTTCGTTTTCCTTTGGAAAGTCAGCTTCTTTGGGGGATGAAATCGTCTCTGATATGAATTTGGGATGGGTATTTTTTTTTGTATTTTGATTTTTCTCAACGGGTGGTTGTTTTTTTATTTGATTGAATCTTATTCAACGGAATCTATGAGAAGTATTGTCGTTGTTGTCGTTGTCTTCCTCAATCTGCTTCTTTCATCCTCTTCTAACTTTTTTTTCAAAAAAAAAAAAAAATTACGAAGGAAACGAACAAGGAGAAAAAAATCGAGATGCAGGGGAACAAGTCAATTGGCACAAAAGAAGGATTCAACAGACGACAGTCAAGAAGCGAAAAAAAGATTGCTTTGGAACAAGATGTAAAAGTTCTTTATTACACATTGGTGATCTCGTTCATGTTAATTTTGCTCTCCTCCATTTGTTGAATCTTCTGTACATATAAACCATTGGCAGGTTGATAAGCTAAAGAAGAAGCTTAGACAGGAAGAGAATGTCCACAGAGCTTTGGAGAGAGCTTTTATGAGACCCTTGGGTGCTCTTCCTCGACTCCCTCCATATCTTCCTTCTCAAGTAACTCCTCTTCATGCATTTTGTCGATCTGTTAAGCAAATAAAAATCTCAATTTCAATTGTTACTTACTTCTTCTAGAAGAATAACTGTTTTACTTTCCCTTTGTCTGAAGACGCTAGAGCTTCTAGCTGAAGTAGCTGTGTTGGAAGAAGAAGTGGTTCGTCTTGAAGAACAGGTAGTTAATTTTCGGCAAGGACTTTATCAGGAGGCCATCTACTTCTCGACCTCCAAGAAAATCAAAGGGAATGCAACTGATCGAAGCTCGAATGGACAACTTTCTCAAAGTTCCAAATTCTCTGAACAACCTAAACAATGCAGTACGTTGCCAAATGGTGAATCTTTGATCTCTGCAAAACCTACTCACTCAAGACGATATTCTTTGGATGTTGAGCAACTTGAATCTTTACGTAATGAGTCACTAAATGTTAAGCGGACACCCAAGAAGCAGAGTTCGTCTTTGGATTTTTCTGAGAATCAACAAGGAAAAGAGAATCAATGGGTCTCTAACTTCAGTAGGAATCCCAAGCAATCCCCGGTAAAGAAAGTCACAAACGTAAGAGTTGCTGCCTCAGAGAACAAGCATGCTAATGCACAGGTAAATTTCTTTGTCCACTTCCAAAATTCTTCGTTTAAAGCAATTTGTTTTCATTTTTTGGTAAATATAGTGTAAATACTAATCATATTTCAATTGTTAGTCCAGCCAGAATGTGTCATAATGGATAAAAAAGGTGTAGGAATGATCTCGTCTGATGCCTCAGATGAAGTGTTGTTGGACAAATCTAGTGGCCCAAACAAATTATCTGAGGATATCTTGAAGTGCCTGATGAACATTTTCTTGTCGATCAAGAGTTCAGATGACATGGAAACATCTTCCTCAAGTTCAGGTTCTTGCGAGAATATTGTGGGGATGGACTCCCGAGATCCTTATGATATATGTGCTGAGTTTGGCAAGAGAGACATTGGTCCATATAAGCATTTTCGATCAGTTGATGTGAGCTCAAACGGTCAAAAGCTTCTTATGGCATCATCATCTGTCAAGCACAGGCTAAAGTGAGTACTAAAATTTCTTTTATATGGTTTAGATGTTTAGTTTCTTATGGCATCGTCATCTTTCAAGCACAGGCCTTTATTCAGAAAGCTTGAATCAGTTGACATATCAAAACTTACACACTGGCAGAAGCTTGCTTTCTGGATCAACATATATAATTCATGCATGATGAACGTAAGTTGATTACCTAGTTACTGGATTGATGAAACATACAGTTAATGATTTTGTATGTTTCTGAATAGTAAGCTGAAGATGTTGCTCCTGATAATAGCTAGCTTGTGATTTGTTTCTAGTTAAATTGTCAACTGTCAAATCACATGAAATTTCTCAAATTCTTTACTAGATTGTTTTAGTGCTGACTTTTATGATCCAAATGTTTCTTTGCGAGAGCATCTTTATCTTGTCTAACAAACCATTTCTCTTTTTTCGGCATTCTATGGCTCAAGAAAGTTCTTCCAATTTGGTATCTTTCTTAAGTAATTTGATTAACCTTCCTTGTTTACTGATTTGATCATAGGCCTTTCTGGAGCAAGGAATACCAATGAGACCTGAGATGGTTGTCGCATTGATGCCAAAAGTATGATCTTCACTTCCTTTGTTCGCCCTTAACCCATCAAATACGAAGCTGGGTTTTCTATTCTATATACTATTACTTTGACCATTTAAGAACTCTATATATTTACCGCCATTTTCATTTCAGGCAGTGATAAATGTGGGAGGCCACTTGCTTAGTGCAATGACAATTGAACATTTCATATTGAGATTGCCTTATCACATAAAAAATGTCAGTCTTTCTCTCAAGTCTCAGGAACTTGATCGCAATCATCAGAGAAAATAACCCATTCATTTATGTAGGCAAAAGTCTCCACTAAAGGACCAAAAAATGAGAGCACAATAATACGAGGAGTCTTCGGATTGGAGTGGCCAGAACCTTTAGTCACATTTGCTCTGTCATGTGGAAGTTGGTCCTCACCTGCTGTAAGTTTGCTGAACTACTTGGTTGTGCTATTACTGCTTGCCTGCAAAGTGAAGACCTGATGCAATTATTGCAACAAAATCTGAAGACCATATGCAATTGTTGTAGCAAAATCTGAACAAATTATAATTGATTGCTTAATCCTATATCTTAGAGCCAACCCTTCTAGAGCTACTTCTGTGGATTTGGGTTACATTTGTTATTGTGGTTGTTTAGGTGAGAGTGTACACTGCTGTGTGGGTCGAAAAGGAGTTAGAAACTGCTAAAAGGGATTATTTGCAAGCAGCAGTTGGCATATCCAAATTAGCGATTCCTAAGCTGCTTCACTGGTACCTGCTTGATTTTGCCAAGGATATTGAGTCATTAATGGACTGGGTATGTTTACAACTACCTGGTCAATTGAGGACTGAAGCGGTTAAATGCCTTGAGGAGAGCAAGGGAAGTGTGATTCCACTGGCAATACAGATTCTACCTTATGAATTCAGATTCAGGTACCTTTTGGCCCCATAAATATTTCTCTCCTCCATAGTACAAAGTGCTCCATCAAATTGCTGGAACTCACTGTATGTATACATCACTGTAAGAAAAGAAAAAACTTTTGTGCTTCTACCTTTTTTGCCATTGTGTTTCCTTTGTTTCATATGATCATACAACAAAAATATATAACAAAAAAGTTTCTGTTCCATTGCAAAGCATAAATGTTAGTCATCCACTTTCACCGACTGCTCAAATGCTGAACAACAAATAATGAACCCAAGAAGCACTGCATTGGACATAATAGATCACCTATTTGTCTAAATGGGACTAATAGGTGTAGAGCATCCAAGCTTCAATATAAGCTTCTAAAAGCATATGAACTTTCTCTTTTTACCTTAAAACCATACAGTGAAAGCTTCAATAGTAGCTTCCAAAAGCATATGGACTTTCTCTTTTTACCTTAAAACCATACAGTGAAAAAGGATTAATGTTGATTAGTTTGATACAAACAAGCTCATATTCATCCACCATGTGGTCCTCATAATCATAGAACCTTCAGTAACACTAAGGACTCAGTTTGCACAAATGGGACATGATTTATTTTTTTCTTTCCTCTCATTTAATTCCTTTCTCTTTTAGCTAAAAAGTGAATATGAATGATCTGTCACTTTATGCCAAATTGTCCATGGCCAAGACTCTCACCGTCCACGCTAGGTCATCATCTATGGTTATGTCACTTTCTGTTCATATGGGACAAGATTGGATATTAGCTGTGTATCATAAATGTTGGACTTCTGCGTATGTATATTTTTTGTAGTCCTATTATTGACCAGACAAATGAGGTTCGTGGATGTGCATTATGAGGTAACGTAAGATTTTTGTGATATGTGATACAGGGTATCCTTAAGCATTGATGTCATTCATTGTTAATCCTCTAAGATTACCTTAAACATAATCTAGTAACTTTGTTAACCCCTTGCACTATTCTGGATGAGTATGATCTGGCATTGTGCTTGTAAGAAAAGGAATCAGTTTCTTCTATTCTTGTTCAATAAGGTCAGTGATAGTTACCAAAAGCTTTTTTGGCGCTAAGGTTCAAATCTTACCTATCATTAGAATGCTATATAACCTTTGGTTGCTATGTTTTGGGTCATTGGCAAATTTGGATGATCGAGATTGTACTTGTTCAAATCAGATTGCACTAGCTTGAAACGCTAGTGCTTGTAAGCCGAAGTATTAAGCGAGCCAACAAAGTGTTATATCGTACTATGTAAGCCTCATGTGCTGGTGTGCATCATGATTAATTTTAGCGTTAATAGAGATTCATTTAAATAATTAATATTTTTTTAAAAAATTATTATAGTATATCGCAATTGAGATTTGAACTTTATATCTCTTGATTATTTATTAGAGGATTTAATCATTATACCATTATTCTGAGAGTTAGTTCTGGTATTTTTTTTAATAATCTAGGTATTTAGTTCTTCGAATTAACTAATTCTGAAGATAACCGGTTCGGTTCTATAAAATTTTTCTAGCGGTCATTAGGTAAATCGAAAAGCGTTAATAAAAATTCATCTAGATGATCAACATTCTTAGGTTCGCTTCTCATTATTAAAAAAAATCTCTTATAATATGTCATAATTGAGATTCGAATTTTAAATTCTTTGATTATCTATTGGAGGATTTAATCATTGCATCATTGTCTCGTGCGCTAGTTTTGATATTTTTTTTTTGATAATTTAAATATTTATTTTTTTAAATCGATTAATTTTAAAGATAATCAATTTAATTTTAAAAAAAATCTATCAATTAATAAGATAAATAAAAAAGTATAAATAAAAACTATTCAAATGATTAATATTATGAGATTCATTTGTTAGGAAGAAAAATTTTCTACTGTATATTTAAGATTCAAATATTAGATCTGATAATTCTGACCTCTTTACCTAAGTAATAAGAGGTGCTCGCATGGGAGTCCACTGTATCTATCTGTAAATTGAAAGAGTTAATGAATAGGATGGGCACTGTAGCCACAGGCCTGTCATGTTACTTCCATGGTTCTCTCTCCTCATGTGCAGCTGCCCTTAAATTCTAGGCATAAAGATTGAATGAAAAGCTGGTGAAGTGATTACTGAAACTGTAGGGTAGGGTTTTGTTTGGCAGGATGGAAACTTGGACAACGCTCATCAGTTGCATTTACTGCTCATCTGTTTCCTACCGCTGCTTCGAACTCATGCCCAGGAGAAATAACTTTCGTGTGTAAAATATTTTGTTAAAGAAATTAAAGACTTAAAGTTACGAAGAACCTCTTTTTGTTATTGTTTAGCGGTACGTGAATAAAATTGCTTTCACTATCTTCTCCGGGGAAGGGAGGGTCGCATCGAGGACAAAGGGGAGAAGAAGATCGAAGATGAAACAGTAGGGATGGTGGAGTTCGACTGCCAGCATCCTATTGGCGCCAGCGCTGTAAAAGGATGCTGGTGAAGCAGAATCATGGAGCTCGAAGCTGAAGACGACGAGCAGGTGAACTATGCCTCTGCGGAATTTGGCTTATCTGGCTGCGCCGGCGAAGCAGACGACGACAAGGGCGGTTGTGATGTGTGATGTTCTGCTCGATAAGCTCAGAAAGAGACTTCTCTAACGGCTACTGCGGTGCGGTATTCTCCTCCCGCGCGCGCTGATGGCTCCGCAGCTATACCATCTGTCGTCTCAGGTGGCCGGAAAAGATGACGGCGACGAGGGTGCCGATCTTTGATGATGTCCGGGTATTTTGCAGTAAATCAAAAAAAAAAATTATTAATATTTGTGAGAATTAGGATACTCGAGGAGAAATGAAGAGAAGAGGAGAATACGAGATGTCTTTGAGAATTTATTTATTTAACAAAATAAATAATAAAGAAAATGAAAAACATTATTAAAATGTTTTTTATTTATTTAATAACAACTTGGACTATAATGGTTAAAAAAAACCCATTGTGGTAGAATTTGGAAATTGAAGAACGGTTAATGATTATATATATATATATATAATTTTGATATTTTGTATATTTTTATATGTGTGATCATGGGCGACAGTCAATGTGGGCATCTGACGTGGACAAAATCTGCGCGTATCTTCTTTCTCTCTTCTTCGCGCGAGAAAAAATTCACCCCGATTCTCCATATTTGATTCCTAAAAACTTCAAATCTCGCTCTCTCTCTTCCTCTCCTCTATTTCCTCTGGATCCGTAAATCCTAATTCCATCGGCGTCCGTCGTCGCCTCTCCCTGAGTATCTGGCTGTCGTCGATCATTTCCACGATATCGTGCTGGTATTCTCTTGCTTTCGACGTTTCATCTCTTACTCCCTGCTATCACGCCCCCTCCGTCGTCGCCTCTCCCTGATTCCCTGGCTGTCGACGATCATTCTCACGACATCGTGCTGGTATTTCCCTTATTATCTGTTGTTGCGGCTTCCTTAAGCATGTGTTGCTTCAAAATTTGGTAATATTTCTATTTCTACTATACATTTAAATCTTATGTAAAATAGTTTTGAGATGAACTGCATTCCTTCTATGTCTGTTATATCTTGTATTCCTATGTACACTAATTTAAATTTGCACTTCAATCTTTTTGTTAAAATTCGATCATCTAGATCAATGGAATGTTAGAGCTCGTTTGTTCACAACAACACCACGTTGGTGATGTTTTGGATAAAAAAATAGCACCACATTGCTACTATTTTGAACAAACCAGCACCAACATGGTGCTCATTTTAATTGGTGTTGTTTTGAAGGGTGATGTTTTGAACGTGATGCTGTTTTGAATAAATCAGCACCACGCTAGTGCTGCTATTGAACAAACCAACACCTACATTGGTGCAGGTTTTTTAAATGGAGTTGTTTTGAACAAACTAGCATCACGTTGGTGTTGTTCTCAACCAAACCAGCACCTACATTGGTGCAGGTTTTTTAATGAAGCTATTTTGAACGTAGTGTTGTTTTAAACAAACCAGCACCACGTTAGTGTTGTTCTCAACAAACCAGCACCTACATTGGTGCAGGTTTTTTAAATGGAGTTGTTTTGAACTTGGTGTTGTTTTGAACAAACCAGCACCACGTTGGTGTTATTCTTAAACAAACCAGCACAAACTAAATTGTAGGTTTTTAAACGTGGCGGTGTTTTGAACAAACCAGCACCATCATTGGTGTTGCTATGAACAAACCAGCACCATCATTGGTGTTGTTTTGAGCAAACCAGCACCACGTCGGTGCTCAAAACAACATCACCTTCAAAACAGCACCAATTAAAAAAGAGCATCATGTTAGTGGTGTTTTGAACAAAACAGCATCAACGTTGGAGGTTTTGTTTTAAATAACAACCACCAACGTACCTTGGATTACAAAGTAATATGTTAATATCAAGAATTTGGATGATTATTATTATTATCATAATAATTTTGTAAATCACATGGACCTATGTAGAAGTCTTTCGTTTATTGGGTGAACAAAGATATTTACATACATACTACATTTTGGATGAGATTTTGATTGGAGTGAGCCTCAAGATTCAAGGAAGAAAATTGATGCTCAAATTATAAGTGTCCAGTCACTGATATACTGATTGTGCTCCCACCAGTACTGCTGCTGAAACTTCGGAATCAAACATTTTACATTAATGAAAGAAAATATCTGTGATGATCAGCTATACATTCCCCAAGTTGATGATGATTGAAAGCCAAGAACTGGGATGAAATTTGCATCACTGAAGAATGCATTTTTGTTCTATAATGAATATGCACGGGTAGCTGGATTTAGCGCAAAAATAAGTAATAGTAAAAAAAATAAGAAAATTAATGAAGTAGCCTAGAAAAAATTTGTATGTTTTAAAGGACATACAGATGATAAACGCAATAGGCAGACAGAAGGTAATAAAATAAAAGGGACAAGAGCACGTGGGGAAGTTAGAATCGGATGTAAATCAAAATTTCATTAGTGAAGGAACAAACATGACCTAATTGGGTTATCACTAACTTCACTGAAAGTCATAATTATCCACTCTCGACTCCTTCAAAGGTGCATTTGCTACACTCACATCGTAGTGTTTCGGCAGCAAAGAAAGCATTGACTCAACAGTTTTCAGAGGCTAATGTGCCAACATGTCAAC
>JBBUKS010000042.1:2700728-2714339 GCA_038050645.1 Hedychium gardnerianum
ATGAGAGTCTCTACAATGTATATATGACATCCAATCATGGTTCTGAGACTCTCACATGAAGATATTACCGTGTGCCAAGTGGCATGGATCCTGGTGCTAGTCTGTCTCAGAATAGCACCAATGTGGTACTGGTCTGTAAAGATCAGCACTAACGTGGTGTTGGAGTATATGAAGATCAAACTCAATATCTTGTTTCAATTGCTAATGAGTCATTTTATGAATGACAACATCAATACCTTCTATTCAATGGTTTCATTTGACTTTAAATATCCGTATAATTCACATATAGAACAGAGTTTCACTCAAAAAATTTTCAATTCACATGCGGACAATTCCAACAGTCAAAAATTTGAGTTTTACATATTTCAATTCAAATGAAGAAAATTGTCTTCACTAATGCAAAACACGCCAAATGCGATGTCTCACACTTTTGCAGATTAAGGAAGCACTCCATATCTTGGTAATAAACGAACTACTTTCCTTCAACTTTGTTGGGTGCATGTTCAGTCCACTAATATAGACCTGTGTGATGTAAATCAATGTAAGAATTCCCATTTTCATTATTTAGATCAGAATAAATTTTCAAAGTCTCTATCGGTTTTGACCTTGAAAATATTTATATTCGGATACACTAAAATATAATAATAAATGTCTTAACACTAATCAGTTTCTTAACTATTAAAACACTTAGTTTTTCATGTGTAATCAAAAATTATGAGAATGTTTTATTTTTATATTAACAGAAGAAGTTATCAATCCTATTTAACTTCAACAAACTTTTTACTAGTTCAAGTATATTTAAATTTTAAAGAAGTTATAAATATAGTGGTTTGTTTGAGAACAACACTGACGTGATGTTGGTTTGTTCAAAACAGCACCAAATTCAAAACAACTCCATTTAAAAAACATTCACTAATGTAGGTACTAGTTTGTTGAGAACAGCACTAACGTGGTGCTGGTTTGTTCAAAACAGCACCACGTTCAAAACAGCTTCATTTAAAAAATCTGCACCAATGTAGGTGCTGGTTTGGTTGAGAACAACACCAACGTGGTGTTGGTTTGTTCAAAACATCACAACGTTCAAAATAACTCTATTTAAAAAACCTGCACCAATGTAGGTGCTGGTTTGTTCAATAACAATACCAGCGTGGTGCTGATTTATTCAAAACAGCACCACGTTCAAAACAACACTCTTCAAAATAACACCAATTAAAATGAGCACCATGTTGGTGTTGATTTGTTCAAAACAGTAGTAATGTGGTATTATTTTTTGTCCAAAACATCATTAACGTAGTGCTGTTGTAAACAAATGAGCTCTAACGTTCCATTGATCTAGATAATCAAATTTTAACAAAAAGATTGAAGTACAACTTTAAAGTAGTGTACATAAGAATAAAAGATATAACAGACATAGAAGGAATGAATTTCAACTCAAAATTATTTTACATAAGAATAAAATGTATAACAGAAATAGAAATATTACCAAATTTTGAAGCTGCACATGATTAAGAAAGCCGTAGAAGCGAACAATAAGGGAATACTAGCACGATGTCGTGGGAATGATCATCGACAGCCAGGGAATCAAGGAGAGACGACGACGGAGGGGGCGTGGCAGTAGGGAGTAAGAGAAGAAGCATCGAAAGCAAGGGAATGCCAGCACGATGCCATGGGAATGATCGGCGACATCCAGAGACTCAGGGAGAGGCGACGACGGACGCCGATGGAATTAGAGTTTACGGACCCAGAGGAACAGAGGAGAGGAAGGGAGACAGCGAGATTTGAAGTTTTTAGGAATTAAATCTGGAGAATCGGGGCAAAAATTTTCCTACGCGAAGAAGAGAGAAAGAGGATACGCGCAAGTTTTGTCCACGTCAGGTGCCTACGTTAGCTGTCGCCCATGATTGCACATATAAGGGCATGGAGGATATCAAAATTATATATATATATATATATATATATGAATTTGATACGTTGTCTAATTTTCCGTTTGTGACTCATTCGTGATAATGATCCAAGCGACTTGGATCACTTTGTATAAGTTTTTTTTGTTTATTTTTTTTTAGTTTTGGAGTTAAGCTAATAAGATTTTATTTCTAGGATTCAAGAATTGAGTGATAGTGTTTAAATTAAAAAAAATAAATAAAATGGAAAAAAATTAGATGTTCATGAGGTGTACGATATTTAAGATATAATATTTATGATTTAAAATTTAAGGAATTTAAGATTTAAAAATATATTAAAAAATGAATATAAACGTCTGGATTGCATCAAAAAATAAAGACAGAATAGATACGCTTGGATCACTTCCAAACGCTTAAATCATAGTCGCGAATGATGTCACGCAGCATATCATGCCTCCTCCTCCTCTCTCTCTATATAAAAGCACTTATGGATCCGACGGACACCTTAGCATCATAAATTTTTCAATTTGAACATCATTGGCTAAAAAACTATCTTATTTTTTACTTATCGCATCATAATTTCGAGAGCCTGATTAATGATTATATTGGTAGTTAGACTAGTAGTCAACCTTCGAAGAACAATGATAAAAATGGACTAATTTTGCTAGCTCAAGCTCAATTAACTGATCCAATCTTGTACATCGAAATTTGATCTTTCAAATTTTATAGTTTTTTGCTAAGTTAAAATTGAGCAAGCCAACTAGTGCGTGCAAGAAAAAAATATAAAATCATCACATTAACAATCTCTCCAAATTGCCGACTTCCATTGAGAAAGAGATAAAACAAAAAACCTTAAGCGACAAGTTCGCCCACTATCATTGAGAATGAGATAAAACAAAAAAACTTGAGTGACAAGTTCTTGGGCGAGAGTCCATAGAGATGATGAAACCCTCTGCCGAAATTTGACTCCCCAACTTCTAAAGTCCCATCTTGTATTTACCACTAAATCATATCCTCAAAGGCAACTAGAGTACAAGAAGAAATGTCAATAGATGCCCATCATAAGATATTCACATATATCCTTATTTAAGTCGGGTTCACTTAGCAATCAAGTTCACATCAGATTCAAGCTTATTTACATTAGTGAATACTTACGGATTCACATATACTACCCATTTATATGAAATGCTTACAGGTTTGGAGATGTCAAAAATGGAGATGTCAAAAATGCAACTGCTATCATTCATGTGTGAAGTTTTCCAAGATGCCATAACATTTCATAAATTAATCAACAGCCATAGCTTCAGAACCAGGGCCACCATCTTCCTCCACATTCGTCTTTTGCTCTACAAGTGCTGCTCGCAACTCATCTACTGCATTCTTTTGTTCATCCTCAATAGTATTCTGCAATTCGTCTACCTGCATCAAAGTCGAGTTCAGTAGGAAAACATTACAACAAAGATACCAAAAGAATCACAAACTCATGTAAGAATGGCTAAACAAATCTAAGGAACTTTTTTATCACCACAACAAAACTAATGACAAAGTAAACTTCTTGCTCGATGCACTAGCAAATGACAAAACATTCTAATTTAAACATGCCAAGAATCATCATGATAACTCATGTAAGAGTGGCTAAGTAATCTAAAAAACTTCTCTATTAGCACGAAAGCTATGCGGGCACCAATGAAAACAATAGACAATCATAGAAACTTATTGCTCATATGCATCAGAACATACGAGTATTATAAGATATTGCTCAATTGTACCAAAAGGATTGAATTGAATTTACACAACATGTGACAAATCTATTGCGATAAACAAACTCATGAAAGAGTCGCTAAGTAATCTAAGAAATATCAGAATTAGTACAAAAGCTGTAAGAACGAAAAAAAAAAGAGACTAAAGGGAACTTATTACGCTTATACAATAAAGAATTTAAAGTGTGATAACAAGTTACTGCATATAGTAAACAAAAATACGATTAATAAGATTATGAAAGTAAATATTTTTACAGTTATTATTTCAGCACTGGTCATTCTTGTCCTACTGTTTTTTTACTTATCAACCAGGTAAACAATATTTTTGATTTGTTTGAGTGAAATTCGAATTATTAGTTATTAACAATGATTGAAGAAAGAATGGGATTCAACCTCTAAGTCTTAAATGAAATGATTTGGCTGAAACCACAAGTATCTGAATAATTAAAATAATAAGTAATTGAAAGATAGTATGGTAGAGAGAATTGCATATCACAAAACTATGATTTATTTATAAAAAAATTAAATATTAGAAAATCACCACCACCTTGATTTTACCTTTTTTTCAAAATACCCTTACAATTTAAAAAACATCAAAAATACCCCTTAATATCTTATGAGTCTTACCATTTCATCCTCTGCCGATTAACGCCATTAATTTACTTGACAAAAAAAGTGATGTAGTCCAAGTGGCATGCCTACCATGTTATTATTCCATTGGGTGAATGAAATGTATTAATGATAAGGGGTGAATTCACAATAGTTTAAAAACTTCAAGGCACCTCACATAAGTGGCATGCCCACCACATCATTATTCCATTAGGTGAATTAATGTTATTAATGATTATGAGGTGGAATGACAATAGTTTAAGAACTTAAAGGGGTATTTTTGATGATTTTAAGGATATTTGAAAAAAGAGGTAAACTTTAGGGGCCAAAATGAAACTAAGTGAAATTACTAAGAATACCAACATGAAGAGAAAGTTGTAGCTAAGATCATAAATTTGGAGAAACACTAACCACATGGAGTAGAAGAGCGAATTGTTTCTTCCTAAGATCCAATGTCTTAGCGCATGAAAGACTTTCCCCCTCCAAAGCTGCAATTTCTTTCTTGAGTTCAGATATAAGTTTTTGTGTTTCAGACCTTGGGGGCTGCGAGGCAATCAGTTTCCTAATGACCTCACACTCTTCCTTGTGCTGCCTCTCAATTTTGCTAAGATCAAGTTGTTTCTTTAGATCCTCTATATCAATCTGGGCTTGCACTATTTGCCGCTGGATTTCAGTTTGTAACTCATTGAAACTTTCCTTCTCTCGGAGGTTTGCATCAACAACAGCTTTGCTTTTCAGAAGTGGCAGCTCAAATGTAACTATCTCTTGTAAGAAGACCTTGTACGCCTTCTCCAAGTCCTCAACGTTATCTCCATCCTTTTCTACTTCATGTGCAAAGGCAATGAACTTTTTCTGCAGCTTCTTCAGAGGTGGTTCACCTCGAGTGGTTGTGATTCGAGTTAAAAGTCTATGTTTGATTATTGCATCATCCTCAAGTGGATGGAAAGCATAATGAGCAGCCATCTGTTCACCTCTTCCAGTGACCTTCCTTGCTTTTGCTGACATCTGCTTTTAAATAGGACCCTGAGTATTTTCAGCAGATATAAGCAAGTTAAGGAACTTCTAAACTTGAATCCTAAAGTAAAAAATAAAAACAGTGCTGAGCTAATGATGGAGAACTCTGCAAAAATCTTATGCATCAGTATCAGACTATGGGAAACCACATAGCTAGTTGAAATAAAGATAGTGATGCTGTTTGCTAGTGCTATTGTACTACTAATCAGGATCCTATGAAGAGAAAAATAATTCATATATATGATTACAATGTTTAATCATAGGTTGAGAATCGAGACAAATAGACTGAAACACCTGAAGCAAACAAATGAATATCTTAAGTTAAAATAAAGGAATTAAAAATGCAGAACGATAAAAGTTACAAGCCTCATCAACTTTTCATTATTGTCAAGTCGTGTTTGTCTCAGCTATTTGAAGTCACTTACATGAATTTTATACTCAACCGAGCTCTATGAAAGATTATATAACTACTGTAATAGTGTTTTGGTTCTTAGGTGCTCTTGCTTTTTCCTAGAGTTCAAGTTCTATTATTTATTTTGAAATTCCAGGTCAGGAAGCAAAGTGCATGATCTTTTTGCCGAACATCACCTCTCAAATACTCCTGTACCATGCTCTCACAGACAATTTGTCCCTTTTCTACTTATTCTATTTTAATAAATATTCTAAAAATGAAAATTTTCATGTTTCACAATTATTATTATCATCATGTAACTTCATCAGAATGCCATACAAATATGAAACAAGATTTTTGTGCGTTATTATTTAAGGCCAAAGAATAGATAAACTCCTTTTTTGATTGAAGAGCTCAAGAATAGCATTCAATTTTCCCAAGCTCAAAAACTAAATCTCACATTTACTTTTCTAGATTGAAATAAGAAATATCAAGTGGAAGTTCTGGGTTTTCCATCAAATGTACTTCCTTCTCATGTATTGTAGGCACATCGATTAAAGTAGTAGGTAAGGGATAAAGGGAGAGGGAGTCCAAAGAAAATAATAGTCAAATGTATTGAAAAAAAAAAAGACTAAATCAATTTGAATTTTCTAATGCTATTTCACTACAAAGAGCTCAATGGAGGCATACATCACAATATTCATGCAACTGACTCAAAACAGATACTACAAGCATGGCTTGAGGATGATCTATGTCGGTGCATATAGTGTTATAAAAGGCACCGCCTAGGACCGCCTAGGTGCCGACTAGGCACTAGGCGGCGGGTGTCCACCCGCCTACCGCCAAGCACTTTTTAGAATACTGTTTGCAAGTGTAAATATCAACGTTCTAAAAGTCGCCGCCTAGGCCCTAGGACGCGGGTGTCCGCCCGCCTACTGTCTAGCGCTTTTTAGAACACTGGGTGCATACTAAACGAGATAGATTAAAAAGTTAAATGTAACACCGATTTATAGATGGCTAAGAGTTGGGATCATTCAAATGCATATTTAATATCCTTTAATCCGACAAATATTCCTTCCAGTGTTCTTAAGGCACTCATAGCCAATGGCTTATTTTAGCCACTGAAAATTTTAATTTACTTTTGGCAGTGGCCTCTTAGTTATCAGTGTGCATATAATTTGATTGTGAATCCACTCAAACAAATGGTTGCACATACTGAAAAAAATCTACATTAATATGTACACTTGCTAGTAATTTAAATGGTTTATACATAGGATGGAATCTAAGATGTTTCAGCAAATTATTTCGTCTAAGTCATAAATGAATAGTTTTACCCCGATAAGCTGCGATGTTATTATAGTGACCGTCCGTCTTTTCAAATTGTTAACAAGTGAAAATTTGAGCTACCACAATTCAACAAAAAAAGGAAGATGCCAATATAGCTAAATAATAAAAAGATAAAATTCCACAAAGTAGAGATACACAAATTGACATAGAGAAAAAATAGATATTGGGCAAACTAAATAAATCTTCCACAAACAATCACGATCAAGGAAAATCTAACTAGATTTGTCAAAACTTTCCTTTCATGAAAAAAAAATTTAACAAATTCCAAAAAAGAAAAGCATCTGAATCGTGAATATGAAGTAAGGCAAGTGGAGAAAACATTTTTTTTTAAAAAAAAAGGTAAACTCACTAAATTAGAGGTCAACACCTTTACACCTATTTACAAAAATCAATGAAAATAGTAACTCAAAAGATAGAAAGATCTTAAAAAGTCCTAATGGATGAGCACCGACAAAACCGGTAAACCCTCATAATATTGAAAATAGACTTTAGAAATCCATAATGAAAGATACAAGAGGCTTGTCCATTTTTCTTCCATCAAAAACTGATCCAATTGACAAATGATTTCAACCATTTTAATCAAATGTGCCGGTCCAAAATAATCTAAGGCTCAATTGGATGGATTGGATCATTGGATGATTAATTAATTGACTACTCGATTTGTAATAATTAGACATGGACAATGAATGCTAGCTTTCATTCTTTTGTGTATAGATACTATTAAGCCACAAATTGATGGCTCACACATTACATTAATATACTTGGCATTACATCAATAAACTTGGCCCAATATGATCTGTTATAAGATTTCCTCACTAATGAATCTAAACCATTCGAACACCATTTGAAAAAAGTTTGCTCATGTAGAAGAATTTTTCTTAACTTAGAGGAGATAAATGTACATTTGAATGATCCCAACCATCTATAAATAGGTGTGGATTCAATTCTTAATCTATCTTGCTTAGCATGTACCTACTATACATCATCAAGCGTGTTTATCCCAATTATTTGGAATGGGCAACATGAATCTTATACTTACATATGACATCTACACAAGGCAATGTCAACAGTAACGATCAAAACTGATATAAACATCATTGGTTCAACCAATTCAACACAAAATTATATCCAAATTGAGTCCAACATAGATTGCAACTGATCAAAACATAAATGCATCCATTAGGAACCATATAAACCCCAATAATCAATTCCAAGCTAATTCCAACATAATTACACCACTTAGGAATTCCATATAAACATAAATAACCATGAAAAAACTTCCCTGACTAATCCAAACGTAATTATAACAAATAGGAGACCATATGGCCCAGATAACCATGAAACAATCCCTAACTAGTTTAAACATAATTGAACCAATTAAGAGTCCATATAAACCGCCCAATAATCATGGAAACATTACCAAAGCAGTGTGATTCAGCCTTGAATAAGCACAATTATAACATATTGCACCCATTACAAACCAATTTTTAACCCCATTCTACTCTAGGAACGAGAGCAATCCTCTCTTAAATTAACTTGGCTTTCAAACTACTATAGAAAATTAATTTTGGTTCTCTTTTTCCTATGCCTCTTTTATGTGATCGGGAGTCTAACGAGAATTAGTATTTCCAGCCTACCCAACTAGAAAAGTTCCGGGAAAGATTTCATTATCATGTTTTTTATTTCAAGCTTTCCAATTTAAAATCATAACATCGATCTTTGAAAAATGCTGAACCAAATCAAGAAGGGCCGCCATCTACACCTACCTCGAGATGGGAATTAAGGCTGCTCCCGTCGCCCTCGTCCACTATTCGTCCGTGGATGAGGAGAGGACTCCGCGCACTACCTTGCCGCGGCTGGTGTCAAGTGGGAAGGAGGGAGAAAGAACCCCACTGCAGACTACTGCTCACGAACAGAAAAGGAGAGGAAGACGCATCTCTCCTCGCTGCGGATCACAGATGGAGAAGAAGCAGCTGAAGGAACAGTATCTGGAACTCGTGGGCAAGAGGAGACCTTGGAGCGGTGCTCGCAGATGGCGATCGAACTCAGGATCGAAGAAGATGAAGAAGGGAAACGGCCGAGATCCGGAAGAGGGCTCGCGAGAACGAAAAGGATCGGGCGGCGACACTGACTTAAGCCTATAGGAAAAATTTATTTCACCCCCTCGTGGTTACTTTTACAGAAAAACCTCTGACTTTTCAAACTCTACAAATATGCCTCTATATATAATTTTACCTCATGAACTTGTATCTTGTCACTATTGTAGGGGTATCTTTGAGGATTTAAAAACTTCGTGTGTTTTTAAACGCTAAACTCTGAGGGATGAAATCTAACTTGACATTTTAACAAAGGACAATTTGACGAAGAATTAATAAAAATTGGAGGTGTTTTGGGCGGTTTTACCGAATGCTTTGATGAAATTATAATTTATATTTCAAAAAAGTCCTATCAAATATATTTATTCCAATATCATTTGACAGCAAAAAATGAGGAATGGGAATCAGGATTGCATTATCAATGTTTGGTTCAAATTCTGGAATGAATATGATTGTAATTGATAATGTTTGTTTCGAATCAATATCAGCAATGGGAATCAAACAAATTTCCAATTTTACCCTTATTAGTTAATGGGAGCCTTCCAACCACCTGATTACTTGCATGAGCTCAACATATGCAAATATGTCATGAGCCTCTCAACATATGTGATTATTTGCTTCAGTGCTTTCCAAAACGAAATAAATTCAGCACATCAAGCAACATATTCAAAATATTATCAAAAACAACACCAGCAATGATAGTTACCCAAATGACAGTCTCAATGCAAAATCAACTGAGACTTGAGCAAAATATAAACCTACCCATAAAACATTAGCCTCAATAGTTGAATATAACAATTCCAAAATCAGGATCTTAACAGACTATAGTTATATTAAAGTGAGCACATATTCTCTCACTTCAGCGGAATCTAAACTGAATAACAAGTCAACATCAAGACTCTCCATAAAACCCCGAACTTCATCATTAAATTCCTTGTACTCGGTTTCAGCATTCTTCACAGGTGCAAACTTGGTCTTCATTGAAGTTTTATGAACTTGATGAGGGATTTTTTTTTTTTTTCAAGGACGTGCACTGGAAGAATTAGATGGCACTGACTCCATGGTAGATAAAAATTTAATTTCAGTGTTGGAATCACTCTCGTCTATCACAGGCAAAGTAACATCAGCATTTCCTAAATTTTGCTCAGCAGCAAGTGGATCTTCAGCCACATCCCGCATTGCTCGATCCTTGCCATACACAACATCCAAATCCGTAAAGTAAGAGAATGGGACATTATACAAGCACTTAGCATCTTTGTGAGTCTGTAAAAAAAAAAAATAACAGGGTACAACATAATCACAAATCATAACCTATAAAACATGTATTTCGTTCTACTCATCATCGAAGTAATCAAAATATACATCTAATGGACAATATTCATAAAATCGCAAAATAAAACACATGAATTGACATACCTTAATCTATTCGGTATACCATGTAAATTCACATGCAATCTTTTTTTCAACATCATTCCAAGAACAGCCACTTTGCTTGCACATTTCATTAATAGCATGGTACCTTCCCTCCAAGAACTTGACCCTAGAGTCAATGTGCTTCATTTCGATTGTCAACTGGGGCAACTTTTGCACCATCAACCTTCTTATCACGTTCATGTAATTGTTCTTAAAACCACCATCTATTTTCCAAAGAGGATGCGTGGCCATATCTTGTAAACACCTAATTAAGACCCAGCTTTCCTCCTCGGTCCAAAACCGCTTGTTCTTGCCTCTTCCGCATTCCACATCATTTGTCTCTTGGTTATGGCCATCCACTGTACTGCTATTCATCATACTGTGTTTCAAGAAATATAAATTCCAGAAGCATAATAATGTAATTATACACATTATATAACAACTCAAAAACATAAATATCAAATAATGTTGAAAAAGTTAGGCGGTACATAAGGCAGCTAGCAAAGTCATACAAAATCCTACTTCACATTGAAAATGTTCTAATCAAAATACAACAAAAGCACAAACATATGCAGTAGTCATCCCATATCAAAAACTCCATTTCTCCAATTATTAAACATTTCAATTGCCATATTATTCCTGAACGCATTCCACTGGTCAGTTGGGGCAATTGTTCGTATGTATTCCACTTCATCATCATCATCACTTTCCTCATCTTCCCTTTCTTCATCGTCCTCTATAGATTCCTAAGGATCTTTACTCATAAATTTGCGAATTAGATTATGGAGTAGACAACATGAAATAATAATCCGCACTTGGGTTTGTATTGGGAAAAAAAAAGGGGATGCTAGAATTTTCCAATGCCCCTTCAACAAACCAAAACACCTCTCGATTACATTTCTTGCTCTAGAGTGCTTCATATTAAAATATTCTTTCGGAGTCTCGGGTCGATGACCATCAAACTCATTAAGATGATACCTATGCCCACGATAAGGCGCAAGAAATCCAGAAGAATTGCAATAACCAACATCAACCAAGTAGTAACAACCTTTGGCAATAAAACAAAACTAAATGTAAGACTACAATAAACAACTTAATTTTAAAATTTAAAATTAGGGTTTGTTGGTTAATTCACAATTTTTTTTATATACCTTGAGGAACTTTAAGCCCAATAGGTCTACTAATGACATCATGAAGAATACGACCATCGTGAGCAGAACCTTCCCATCCAGGTAACATATATATGAATTGCATATTTGGGGAACATACTCCCAACACATTTGTCGCTATACCTCCCTTCCTTGTGCGATAACGCTATTTTTCTTCTTTAGGAGGTGTCATCGGAATGAAAGTACCGTCTAACGCGCCTAAGCAACCCTTTAATATTCAAATGAATTAATAAGAAAGACTACTAAAACATAATGGCCCTCTAACATGTTACTAAGTATTTGTCATATGTTATTACCTTAAATGGTTTCCATCTGTCATCTTCACAGTCTTCGGGTATAGGTTCTGGTGTTTTGAGTAATATGTGGTGAAGCTTCAAAATTGCATGAAGACAAAGATTGAAGTGATGGCTCACAGTCTCTTGACTTCAATGAAAAAGTAGACTAATTGTTCTTTTTTTCTTGTGATGTGCCAGAACATAGATAAAAAATGCCACAATTTCATCAACGGATGCATTTCTTGTGTCTTTTAATCCCTCAATGTCTCCTACCATATCACATAATATCGCAAAGGTTCTCCTATCCATACGGAGTTCACTAATACAAAATGCATCACTCTCTTTTGTAAGGCTAAATATCCATTGCATTCGCTTAATTCGTTTTTCTTCCTTATTTTTTATTCGGCAAATTTTAGTGCGTCAATATATTCGATACGAATGTTGATAGAATATGAGGACCAACACAGCCATAAGTATAACATGTGTAACCCACAATGTGCACATTAAATTTCGGCTTCTACTATTAAAAGGAGGTCGTGCCATGTTTTTCTACAACATACAAGCAAAAAAATCAATGAAATATAAGAGAAACTAATAGAAACTAATGCATAACTAACGAGGATATGTAACAAGGACACAAAGTTTAATAACCCAAAAAAGAACTTTCTAATTGATAAGCCATGTCATTCGAGTATAGAAACAAACAAAACCACCCAAAGACGTTTATAAAACATGAAAAGCATAGCAATATAACAATAGTGGTGAATATGTAAGTCTATGTAATAAGAAAAAAAGGACTTACAGGGAGAGCTGCAGCTGAAGGAGGTGAGTTGCGGCGGACGGAGGTGGGCTGCAGCCGACGAAGGTGGGTTGCGGCTGACGGAGTAGATGGGAGAGAAGGGAGAGCTGCGGCTGCGGATGTGGCCGATGAAGGAGGGCTGCGACTGCGACCGACGGAGGAGGGATGTGGATGCGACTGTGATTGACAGAAGGGAGTGTAGAAGAAGAAGATGACACTCGTGGTAGAAAAAAATGGAGAAGGGAAATATTAGGTCAAGGTCATTTTTGGTATTAAGGGAAAATTTTGATTTATAAAGATTCATTCCCTCATTTGTATTCCCATTCTTGTAATCCAAACATTAACGATAGCAATCATTTATAATTATTTTGGTATGTATCATAGAACAGGAAATTGTATTATAGAAGTATGTAAATTACAGAATTAATTATTACAAATACAATACAATTAATAGAGAAACTTAAAATCTTATACTCTACACTAGAAGACATAAAATATAAATGAACAAACTGAACTTTGAAAATAACTATTATGAAAAAGTCCTAAAATTCTCAAAATAATTCGCAAAAATATAAGAAAATAATTATTGCAAACTTGAAGTCATCGGAAAAGGAGATCAAGTCCTAATTCAACAAAATAATACCATCATAGCATTACTAACATCCCTACACCATAAACTTACTGTATTAATAAGATGCTCCAAGTCAAAAATCAAATCCAGAAAACAACACAAGCGACAAAGTGGAGAGAAAGTATAGAAACTTTAACAAAGGACCTAAGTAAGTTATCTACAGGAAATATAATCCCTAGACGACAACCTAAAACTTATACTTTCCT
>JBBUKS010000042.1:2728905-2739838 GCA_038050645.1 Hedychium gardnerianum
CTCTCTAGTTTACAAGCCTTCACACAACTTCGATTAGTCTAGCTACTTGCTTCACAAACTCACTAGTGTGTTAATCCACAGTCTCTATGGGATCGATATCTTTTTATTACTAACGACGTAACCATGCACTTGCAGGAACGTAACAGGAGACATTTGTCCACTAAGTCTTCCCATTTTTGAAACTTCTTTAGAGGCAAAGAAACCTCTTATAGTGTTTGTATGACAATCACAAATAGGAAAGTAAAGCATATATTAAATAGATACAAATAGAGTTTATCGATCTATTCAGAAGTCCTAAGTGTTACGCACTCCTCCTAGCGCTTCCCCGGTGGCACGAGTAGAGCTTTGAGATCTTTTCATAACACAAAAATGAAGAGTAGATTGATTGATTGTCCATTTGAACGTTGCGCTCGAGATTCTTTTATAGGCTTTGTTCAATCGACCTATAAACTAAAAATTCTTTTAAGTACTTGAAAATTATTTTTGAAAATTTTATTTTCTAAATTCAAAATATTTTGAAAATAATATTTTTTTTTTGGAAAATCTCATTTGAACTTGAAAAATTATTTGTGAAAAAATCTTTAAATATATGAAAATTCTTTTAATTTCAAAATTATTTTAAAAATCTTTTAAATACTTAAAAAAATATTCTTGAAAATACTTTTAGAACTTGAAAAATTATGTTTAGAAGATGAAAATACTTTTGAAAATCTTTTTAATTATTTTTTTAAGTTCAAAATATTTTTTTTAGAACTTAGAATCTTTTTATACTTGGTTCCCAAACCTCAGAGTTAGTACATTTAAGACCTTTGAACAGGAGGCGTCTGTCCACTAAGTCTTTTCATTTTCAAAACTTCTCTAGAGGTAGAGAAACCTCTTATGATGTTTGTATCACAATCACAAATAGGAAAGTAAATCTTATATTAAATAGATATAAATAGATTTTGTCAATCTAGTTTGGAATTCCTAAGTAACATGTACTCCTAGCGCTTCCCCAGTCGCACAAGTAGTGCTTCGCAATCTTTTCCTAATAAAGAGATGAAGAGTAGATTGATTGATTGTCCTTTTGAATGTTACGCTCAGGATTCTTTCATAGGCTTTGTTCAATCGACCTATAAACATCATTCGATCGATCAAACCTAGTTAAACCTAATCCCCACAACCGAGTTCATTGTGATTTGGACTGAGCCGTGTGATCTCATCGTTATTAGGTTTATTGATCAATCAAAAATTTTCTAGTCGACTGAAACAAGCCACGTCACCAACAAACCCAACCGATCAACCGGACTGATGGACCGATCGACCAAATCGATTTGGGTCCGATTTAACCCAGGTCAAGTTTGGTGAACTTAGTCTAGTTGTGTCTGATTGCATTTGTCTGCTCTCCGTCTTACTTCTAGCTCTAAGTTCCTACAAGACACACATACAAATATAACAAGCAAACAAAGTCTAATGTTGTAAATCTACCTGATCTACTATGCTTACTTAGGGTTTACTCTCCTAAGATTTTCCCAAGCATCCGATCACCTGAATATGCTACACTTTATGATTTTAGTCACCTAAACTTTATGATTTCCCTTCGCCAAACATTCAGTCATCTTAACCTACTTGGACTTGCTCGACATCCAGTCATCCTTAACCTGCCTAGACTATCCCTTGTCAAGCATTCGACCACCTTAACTTGCTTAGACTTGTCACTTTCTAGACATACGGTCATTCTTGACCTGCCTGGACTTTCCCTTACCAAACAATCGATCACCCTTGACCTGCTTAGACTTTTGCTAGTCATCCGATCAACCTTGACTTGACTAGACTTACCCTATGTTAGTCATCCGATCAACCTTGACCTAATTAAACTTCTCACTTTGCTCACTTCCAAACATCTTGTCCAGTTTGAATCAACCCTTGGTCAATACATGACCAAACAAGACACAGGTATATTATCAAACATCGAAATCCTAGAGGTTGATTGCACAATAATCTCCCTTTTTATGTTTAACAATATTTTCAAAATAGACTTAGGTCTTGTGGGTCTTATGCCAAACTGAGGGATTCTAAATTATTCTAACTTAAACCTTCCTCTCCCCCTTTGGCACACATTAGAAAGATAATTACCTAAGGTGCATCTTAAAAGCCCTAATAAGCCAAGCTGATCGGATACTAGGCAAACGAAAGTCCATGTAGGTCAAGTGAACCATATACCAGGCATGGAAGTCTTAGCAATCAAGGACACAGGAACGGAAGTCTAGATGGGTCAAGGGACCAGACATCTAGAAAGATTGATTTGATGGGTCAGCAAAGATCGAACATTAAATCAAAGAAAACCATGGGGGGTCAAGTGATCCGATGTTGAGCAAAGAAAGTCCAAATATATCTGGAGGACCAGATGTTTGACAAACAATAAGTAAGTTAAGCTCCTCGAATGGAGAGGTTCTTCTGAAAAAAAGAACAAGTGAGGACGAGTCTTTTTTATGAGGACAACCTCAAGCGTCGATCCAACTAAGGGTTTCCACTTGAATTTCAAAGTTAATTGGACAGTTAAGCATAACTATCTAAATATTTAAATTGAATATTCTATACTAACTTTGTTTTACAGGATTCAATAGATTGATCAAGTTAATCGATTGACCGAATGGTTCGATAGACCGAATGGTAAGGTTTGGTCGACCTTATGTTGAGGTGTCATCTGAGATGTTTTGTGTGCTGACGTGGCATTCGAGGTGGACAAGATGAATCTCGGATGGCTGACATGGTATGGGATAAGGATCATCTAGCTGACATGACACGAGGATAAGGATTGATCTGCTAACGTGGCAAAAGGCACGTTCAAGGATTAGGGTTGTGGAACAAACATGGCAGATGATTGACGTCAAAGCGCTAAGGTGGAAGAAAGGGATTAGACGGATGGATCCTGTAGATTGGTCAACCAATAGATCGGATCTAGATCTAGTTATCGGGGCGATCGGTAAATCAATCATAGCCTATAAAAGAAGGCTCGACTAGAGGCTTCGAACATCACTGTCATACGCCTTCCTACTCTTGTTCTATGCAAAAGTTCCTTCGCTATGCCATTGTGCTACTCTAACAATGAAGCGGCCCTCCGAGATCTATTTTGCCGGTATCATTTTTTATTGTACTCATCATTCTTCGTGCTTTGAATTCTAAGGAATGGTAAACCTATTAACGTTCCTCATCTTTCATAAAAGACAAATCTCTTTCTCCAAATAGTTGTTCGGAGAAGATATTATTAGTGAATTTTCCAACTAAAATTTTGTAAATCACAACTTTAGATATTGTGAATATATATGGAGAGTAATAACTAAAATTTTGACATGTTATTTTGCTCTCATACTTGACGTTTTTAATCCTCTTGTATGCTTAAATCTATATCATAATCATATTTTATAATTAAAGGGCTATTTTGAGCTTTAATTCAAATCCTTTCTAATTGATAGCCTTATTACCAAAATTTGAGTATATCTTATTTTATAGGGCATCAAGGGAGACTCAATCGGAACTCGAAGCAGTTTTAGAGGGGAACACGGCTTGGTCGTTCCCTTTGTAGAAGCTTGGCAAGGAGTACTCCACATAGTCCAGCACATCCTATCGTGTCCTTTGGCACGGCCTTGGCGTGTGTGGGCATTGGTTTACTTAAGTAGTCGGTTCATTTCATGGAAAAGGAGGCAATCATTAGGGATTAGAACTCCATCATCTCCACCTCTATTGGGAGCTTACCTCACCCTCTCCCTATTGGGAGAGGCTCCATCAACATCCCCACACTCTTTGAATGTTTTAAGTTCTGGGTTTTTATTTGAATTTCAAGTAGGTTAGATTAGATTAGGATGCATTACATTATATTTTTGTTAATTTCATTGTGATCGTAGTTTAGAGAATTTACATTACTATCTTTAGCCTTAATATCATTAACCCAAACCCCCATTTACAAACAACTTAATCTTAAGATTATCACTCACCATTGCATTCCTTGAGAGACAATCCAAGTTGCTCTATACTGTACTAGTTAGGGGGTTCGATAATTATAAGTTTTAATAAAATCATGACAATACAATTATTAATTTTGATGTCGTTATCACTGAATGTTAGTGGTTTTTGATAATCTTAGGATTGTTCATTGAATTTTGTTTTTCTATTTTATTTTTTTCTATTCGGCAAAAATTTTGGTATCTTCGTTTGCCCTCAAACTTGGCAGGTTAAAGGAAATGGGTATAGCAGTCAATACTCAAGGCTTCGCCAAGAATAAAACCCTATTTTGGCCAAATTCCAATATTTAGATCACTTTTTTCAATTTTCTTAGAATTTTCATCTCATTTTTGGGTGGTGGTTGTATAATTTCTAAGAATTATTTCGGTGTCTTAATTCTATTGTGTGCATGTGTTTTGTCTTGTGTGTTTCCTGTGTCTTTTGATCTTCTTTTCTTTCAATGTTTCAGTGTAAGACTAGAAATTTTCTTTTGTGAACAAACATGAATGTCTATTCTCAACAAATTTGGAGGTTTTAATAAAACTTATGTTTCTAGCACTAAGCAATATGAAATGAAGAGTCAATTGGACAAGCTAATTTCTCTTTGTAGATAGGTAGTGGTGAACCAATCTCACCATGCAACCAAAGCAAGCAATGAGAGCCTACGATACTTGTGATATTTGTGCTAGTACACTCCATCCAACTGATGAATGCCCTACCTTGCAACAAGATGATGGATATGTCTTCACTAATTAGACAATATCAGTAGCCAATGCTTTTCCCATTGAACCTTAGTACTACCAACCGCAATAAGATATGTATAACCTATGGTACAATACCTATAATCTAGATTGGAGCGATCATCCAAACCTTAGGTATGGGGATGCACTACAGTGGCAATATACAATGTTTTTCCCTTTGAACATCAGTACTTCCAACCCCAACAGTAAAATGTGTATGATCCATTTGTCAGTACCTATGTTCGTAATTAGAGAGATCATCCAAATTTCAATTATATGAATGCACAATATCATATTACTGAGCAACACAAAAGTGAGAGCAGATTGGATGAGTTAGCTTCTCTTCTCAGATAGTCGATCATACCTTTTCTAACGTATCAGAGTCCACTTGAATTTCATAATGACCTAATGCTTAACGGACCATAGATGTTCCAATAGGTCGAGCTAACTCCTTGGGGACATTTCAAGACTTCAATGAAAAACTCTTGCTCCTAGTCAAACGTAAACTTTATTTAGTGCAGAAACTAGAGGAGTGTGTGCAACAACTAACATTACAAATATAGCAACAAGAGATCAATGATCTCTAGTTCAAACAGAATTTAAAGACCTCGACGCAGAAAATAAAGATGCATATGGATCAAATTGCATCATCCGTCAGTCAGATGCAAGCACAAAACTCCAACCAACTTCCCTCGTAGACCATTCCTAATGGCATCGACGTGCTTGATGAGCTTGATTGTGGAGTTTGTGATAATCTATCCTATGATTTTGCTCCTCTATTTGACTCCTCTAATTCTTTGTGTTGTGATGATGAAGCATGCAAGGATGAAATTATTTACGTTGCAAATATTGATGATGATGCATGCATGCAAGATTCCAAATGAAATTGTTGCTACAAATTTTGATGTTAATGATGATGAAAGTGCAAAAATTTGTGCAGTAAAGGCAACACCCACAACATTGCTCCATTCAATTGTGTAGTCGCCTAAACTAGGGTTAAAGTCCTTTCCTAATCATTTAGAGTGTGCATACTTAGAGAAGAATGAATGATTGTCGATTATCATTGACCAAAATCCTCAATATGTCTAGGAGAAGAAATTGTTGGGTGCTTTGAGGCATCACAAAGAAGCTATTGGATGAACACTTGCAGGTATACTTGGGGTAGCAAGCAAAATTGATGAGCTGATTCTCACACAGGTGCAAAATAGTTGGAGACCCCCGGGCTGGACACTTTCATTTGATCTAATGTGGGTGCCTTTAACTATGCAATGTTAAAATCCCTCCTAAAGAAGGTTCTGATTTCAACTGCAATCACACAGCCATCAGAGTGAATTCTTCAATCAAACCATCTCCAACCTCTAGGCACTCAAGGAAAAATGGTGAAAAGCGATGCTTACCTCAACTCAAATTATTTCAGCCCCAAGCTAGATACGACTACTGAATCATCTTCAACCACTCGAGATAACCTTCAAGGGAATGATGATGGAGGGAATGGTGCTTAACAATGCTAATCACATGAAGAAGACTCTCACCTCTACTTGAATCATCTCACTCTCGGACTGGCTACTACTATTGAATCTCCTTTAACCGCCAAGAACTAAAGGGGAGTATGCTCCTTTTCTTCCTTTTTCTTGTTTTTCTTTATCTTTGCTTTTGTGTGTTTGCTTTGTTTTGTTTGCTTTGTTTGCTTTATTTTCAACCTATGCACGTTGTTTGGTTTTGGTTGCATTTCCCTGTGTATTCCCACTTAGCACTATGAGAATCATAAAAACTTGTTAAGTTTGTCCATCGAATTTTGGATTCTTTGATATGATTGAATACATTTCTTGCATGTGGTCACTAGTGTGGTGATGAATTCTATTTGATAGATTAAGCTTGATAATTCATATTTCACTCATGATAATTGACACTCTAGAATTTTCTTTACTTTTTTTGAGATTATAGTAACATAAGCATACGCTGAATGTGATAAAGGTCATATTTCTTATTCACTTTCTGGTTTCTTCTCTTGCTTAGTTATTGTGACTAGTTGAATAATCCACCTAATACCTTCACTGTTCATTGTATTTTCTTTGTCATACCTTCATTGGGGGGGGTATATGTGGAAGGAAGAAGGAAGAATTCCTTTTGTGAAAAACAAAGAGAAGGAGAAAAAAAACCTTTCAGGAAATTCAAAAGAAAGAAGAAGAAAAAAGAATAAAATTTCAAACAATGTAGCTTTTTATGATATTGCGGTTGATAAAGGAACATTTCCATGGATGGTCTCCAGAGTTGCCTATATTAGTAGAGATATTTTTTTTTGAAAAGGTTGATGTATATTCATTTTCCATTGTCATTGGGAGACCCTCATGAGTTGAGAGATTTTAGGAGGTTGAGTGTGGGAAGTTTAGGAGGTTGAGTGTTGTAAGTTTACATAAGTTTTTGACATATTAAGTTATTGTATTCATCATGTTGATTACTCCAATGCTCTCATGTTCTCTTTGATTTCTTTTGTTTTACCTATTCTCCTTATTACAGCTCTAAACAAGTCCTTCTAACTTATGCGTGTGGATGTTTATAGTGGTGGAAAATAGAGTTGTCAAACGGGTCAACCCATGGCGGGGCAGGTCGACCCACCAAAAACCCCTCATATGGCGGGATGGCCCTGTTAGGACTATGAGAGATAGAAGAGGGTGAATAGCTCGCTTCACTTCTTCAATTTAGATTTGCAATAGAAACTTGAAGAAAAGCACAACAAAACTCTAACATCGTTGATTTATTTGATATCCGCCTCCTTGAGGCGACTAATCCAAGTTTCCACTTTGAGCTATCTTATTCCACTAAACCTTCTCCTTCTTGGACCAAAATCGAAGGCGAAGAAACCTTCTTATAGCAGGATTACAACATGTTCACATATTTCAGCAAATGAAATAGCAACAAGAGAGAAGAAATGAAAAGATTACAAGTTTGGTAAAGTTCACCTTCTCTTGGTTGCTTGAAGATGATTGATGTGCGTAGATTATATATATTTTTATATGATGCACATTTACTTACATTTCATTGATTATGATCTATATTATCGCACCCTATTTTATCATATTGTCATGCTTTTACTCCTATGTTGTTCGGAGAACTGCTCTTTGCGTGTTTTCAATGACAAAACACGATTTGGAGCATATTTAGAGCTAACTTAGATTTGGGCAGCTTGCAGACAAAAAGTAGAACAGCCATAACTTTGGGCTAAGTTGGATCCATGGGTCATTCCATCTACCAAAATAAAGATAACTTCAAATCCTACAACTTTGCTTTATGGTGCAAGTTGAAAAAACAAAGTTTAGCCATGCTAAACGGCATGGCCGTGCCTGGGAGGAGGCACGACCGTGTCGCCTCCTCCACCTAGACTACAGACCAAAAGTAAAACGGTCATAACTTTCTACAAGGTTAGAGCCATGGGCCAATCCACACTAAAAACGAAGATAACTTTGAGATCTATAACTTTTATTTAGGGTCCAAGCTGAGAAAACAACGTCTTGACGTGCTAGAAGGCACGGTCGTGCCCCTTTGCCAGGGGCTCCTCATTTGCATGTCGTGTGCCTTGGCTCCATGGGCTCCTCATTTGCAGGCCGTGCCTCACTTCCAAAGTTTCCCACAGGTAGACCGTGCCCCAGAGGCACGTCCGTGCAACACTTCCAGAGCTTCCCAAGCCCGGGTCGTGTCTTTTAGGCACGGTCATGTCTAATTCCAGATAGCCTACAGACCAAAAGTAAAATGACTATAACTTTGTGTTCAATTAGAGTTTTTGGATAAATCAACTTTCATAATGTAGATAACCTCAAGATATATAACTTTTATTCAGAGTGAAACAAAAGAATCCACCATCTAGCCATGCTAAAAGTCACGGCCATGCCTCCCAAACAGAAGTCGTGTCCCATGCTCCATCCAAACTTGCAAACCAAACTTTGAACCACCATAACTTCCGGCTCGGTTGGAGTTTTGGGCCAAATTAACTCTCAAATTGAAGATAATTTCAAGAGATACAAATTTGGTTCAGAACTTAACCCGAGATAAAATGTTCTAATAGGTGAAAAACCTGTTTTGGAGGAGCTCAACAAATGGGACAGATCTGGGCAGTTTTGGGGGAAGTATAAAAGGGTCAAGTAAACCCTTGCTTGAACCATCTTTGGTTTGGGGTTCAGCCCCTCTCCTTGGGGAAGGGTTCTCCCCTAAGGGAAACCCTAGAGCTTCCATATTTTCCTCTTAGACGATCCATCCGTCTTTGGAGCAAGGGAAGACCTCCATCGACGTCGGATTTCATGGATAAGCACTCTCTTCTCTCTATTTTCATATATTGAGTCGTAGTTTTCTATTTTCTTTGTATTTTGATTTTATTCCTTTGCAATGGAGTAGATTCTCCCATTTCTAGAAAATATGGAGTAATTATAATGTGTGATTGATGTATGAACTATGTATAAACTTATTTCCTAGTTTAATAAAGTGTTTATGACTTATTCTATGTGTATTGTTCCTACTACATGTTTGACGAAATGTGTATGTGAGTAATACATGTAGATGTGAAAAATTTGTTCCTATTCTATGATTTCTTCTGGAATTGAATTACTAGGGGATCCTTAGTAATAGAGGATACTCATTCAACCGGACTTACATACCCTTAGTGACAAAAGGTATTGATATTTAATCACTTCCTAGGGTAATGACCTTAAAATAGGGACTAGTCCTTTGCTAGGATAGCTAACTAGAGCTTAATGGTGTAAATACTCCGGTGTAGCTTTTAATTCTCGTTAGGAAGTAATTGAGATAACTCTAACGATTGTATGACTGAAAGGGCCCTTAGTGACAGAAGGTATCCCTTTAACCGGACTTTCTAGAGTTACTCCTTTACTTAATGATGTTAGAATTATTGTAGCTCACCGGTAATTTGGTTAGAATACCTACAAGATCATAAGCATGGAGAATAAGGAGATGAATATACATTAGAGACATTAACTAGCATCATAATGAAACCGAAATCTTACAACCATCTTCCCACAAACCTTCTCAACTCTCTCAACCTTCTCTCTCATCTCCTCTCAAGACTCTCTCTCTCCCTCTCTCTCTCTTCTCAAACTTCAATTCATGACCTCCAACCAATCTCTGATTGTCTAAATAACTTATTTTGCGAAATTAATAGTGCTTAATCAACAGTCCATGTGTATACGATAATCTTTTATATTACTAATGACGTAACTGTGCACTTACGGGAGCGTAACAATGATGCAGGTGAGAGCTTAAGACTGAAGTTGAGCAGAAGAATAGCAATAGAACAGTACCATCTTCATGTGCCTTAAGCCCCTTTTAAACAACTCAAAATCGAGTTGTTTCTCCACTATTTATCACCACCAATTGATTGGTATAACACACCAATCGATTGTTGACCATTGACTATCCGTTGAAATGTCACTAACTCCAGATCGACGACTGAGATTAACTTGATTTTGAATCTCAATCGATTGGTGAACATCGTCAATTGATTGGTAGTTCTCAATCGATTAAGCAATTGATTTGGCAGCCTTCTATTCGCTCGAGAAGCTCTGCCAATCGACTACCCTAATCGATTGGCAACCCTCAATTGATTCAAGCATCTCTTGTGCGCATGATATATTCTACCAATCGATTGCACCAATCGAATTGCATCTCTCAATTGATCGAGCTAATCGATTCGGGAGGCTTCTGTGGGCTCAAAATTTGTTATCAATCGATTGGTGAAACTCACCAATCGATTGATATAATACTATTGTTGCTTCGAAACCCGAAATTGAGGTTTTGCTCACCAATCGATTGGTGAAACGCATCAATTACCTCATGTCAGATGAACCTCCTATTCCCTAGACTTTGTGCTTGGAGCTTTCTCATCTCTGGGTCTTCATCTACCCTTGCATCCAATATCGCGATATGGTCGGGTTTCCACCTTTTGCCAAGAGTCTAGTCCTTTTTCCAACCTACATGGACTTCACTTATCATGCACACTCATAACTCAAGTGAGATCCAACTTATTAATTTAAACTTAAATAATTGTCAATCATTGAAACTTCTCATCCGGGGCATGACTGCACCAATAATCTCCCTTTTTTGATGTTTAACAATCTATTTAAGTTTAACCTAATTTTCAACAATTATAATATCAACATTTTCAACAATCATTAAATAACAAGATCATGTCATGATATTAACATAAT
>JBBUKS010000042.1:2747994-2760744 GCA_038050645.1 Hedychium gardnerianum
AGGGCAGATTTGGAAAATAAATTTAAATTTCCGTCGCTAAATATCGTAACTTAGCGAAGGAATTTTAATTTTTCGTCGCTAAGTTACGATATTTTTTTTTATTTTTTAAAAAAATATTAGCGATGGAAATATATATTTCTGTCGCTAATCTACGAAATTTAGCGACGGAAGTTTAAATTCCGTCGCTAATAATTTTAGAAATATTTGGAATTAAATAAAAATATTAGCGACGGAATTTTAAATTCCGTCACTAAATTTCGTAGATTAGCGACGGAAATATATATTTTCGTCGCTAATATTTTTATTTAATTCCAAATATTCTTAAAAATATTAGCGACGGAATTTAAAATTCCGTCGCTAATCTACGAAATTTAGCGACGGAATTTTATTTCGGTCGCTATTAGCGACGAAAATTTATCCGTCGCTAATAGCGATCGAAATTTAATTCCGTCTCTATGAGCGACGGAATTTACAGATCCGTGGCTATTTATTGTTTACGATCGGTCTGTTAGGGACGGAAATTTTCCGTCGCTAATCGGTCGTTACTAACAGTAGCGACCGATTAACGACGAAAAATTCCGTTGCTAAATGCTGAAATTTTTATAGTAAAATCAACTAGCTTCTACACATCGCTGGCCTCCTGCCGGCTTACAGAGGCGGATGAACTGATCATCCGCCCCGGTCGTCTTTAATTCTCCGCCAAACGCCAAGAAGAAACCGATCAGTAAATTTAGAATATCTTAATTTTTAAAATTTAGAATATTTAATCTAATCAATAGTTTTCCACACATATCAGGTCTCTGTGCAAAAATAAAAAATAAAAAATCATGCGTAATTTTACAATTCTAAATGAAAAAAAAATTATATCGATTAAAATGTATAAACTTTATCTTTTCGATTCAATAATTTGAAAAATATTTGGAATTTATTAATTTTTGACAATTTATAAATATGAAACTACTTGAGTTTTGTATGTATAAAATATATTAAAAATATTGTTCAACTACATACAAATACAATTTTGATGCAAATCCAAGAACTCCTCAAGAACAGAGCCATCGACTCAATGTTTTGATGGATTGCATGGAGTACACGTCAAGAAACGACGCCGGAAAACCCAACGACAAATCAATTTTACAGCAAAATTCCCGGATTTATGCCGTCATTTTCTTGCAAGAAAGTCAACAAACTGAGAGGCGCATGGCAATCCGATTGACTAAGTAGAAGCTGGAGTTGGTTATGGACGCGGCGGCGGCGGCGAAGACATGGATTTCCCGGCGCAGAAGAGTTGGACGGACTCCGGTGAGTCATTGTGGCACCAAGAAGAGTCCGAAGGCGGCACGAAGCCCCTAGGCAGCATGGCTGAGAATGCCCGGCAGCTCCTAGGCTCCCCGGCGGCGTATTGACTCTTGTCCCTTCTTCCCTTCCGGGTCGGTCTCTCGCTCTGGCGGCCGCCACGGTGAGGCCATGGCCACGGCCACGGCCGTGGCTTCAGGACATGGTCGTGCAGGCCTTGGTGGTCTCTGACCACTCCTCGGATGTTAGCGGAGCTGGCGGAAATAGGAGGAGGGAGAGAGGAGAGGAGTACAAGGAAGAGGATGAGGAAGGAGGCTAAGGAACCCATTAGAGAGGGTAGAAGTGGAGAGGCAATTGGTTAAGTGTCCAACATGGTTGGCATTACAGTGGCGGATGGACTGGCGCCACGGCCCCCAGTCCACGTGTGAATTTGTCTGGTATTAATAGTGGCCACGCTGGAGATAATAGAGAGAGAGGGGGAAGTTGAGGTAGGTGATCATGTGATTCTTCGAGATCAGGCACTACATATAGCAAAACATCGATGTTACATCAATCCGGCTCTTCATGATTTATAAAATCGTGATTCGGCTCTCCTTTATATATTAGTTATTATTCAAATGAGTAGTTATTGTATTTTATCTTTTTCGTATTGATTTTAGAATGGACTGACAGGAATGTTGGAATGAACGTTTCGCCTTTTGTCATTGTGATTCAAATAGTAAAATCATATGATCTTACGATCCAAAAGTACTAAATCAATCCGAGTTCGACTGAGATCAGATTTTATGGTGGAATCGGAACAGGATAGTTGGAATCGTATGATCTTATGTTACAAATGATCCGGATGCAACACCAGAATCAAGCTTTCTCATCGGAGTCTCGGCGAGCAACGATAGTGGAGGGGACGCGAGGAGGCACCGCCGGCGGCTTGCAGAGGAGGACGAAGAGGGGAAGCTGTCGGCTGGCAGCGGCGACGACATGAATGCGCGAGCGTGCGGGTGAGGTCGTGAAGGGAGCAATGACAACGAGCGCTCGGACGATTAGGGGAAGGCGTCGGCTCGCGGCTACCTGCGGCGGCGACATGGATGCGCAAGCCCACAAGTGAGGCCGTGAGGGGAGCAACGACAGCGAGAAGCAAGTACAGATGAGGGGAGAGCATCTCGCACTTGTGAGAGGAGTAGAGTTGTCAGACAGGCCAACCTGTGACAGGCCGGCCATTTGGCGGGACAGGGCAGGCCGACTTGTAATTTTGGCGGGTTGAAAAATTCCCAACCCAATTCAACCCAAAACGGGTTGCGGGTTAGGTGGGTCAACTCACGAATCTACCAAAAATTATATATATATATATATATATATATAATAAAAAAAAATTAAGTTTAGATTACGAATTAAGTGGTTTGGATCATACTTTAAAAGGATATTATCATCAGTTTTCTTACATCTTAATCAATTTGAGTGCATTCCATAGACATGTTTAGATGCATTATTTGCATCATAGCGCGCTCAATATTTGTGATAGACTTTGTATGAACATGCCATCAAATTTTGAGCTTATTTATTTTAGTGGATATGATTTGAGATAAAAAAATATTAATTATTATTTTTTCAACTAAATTATATAATATTCTTGATATTAAATATTAGTTATATTATAAGTGGAATTTGGTCATGCACCTTATTTTTCAACTTCTATTTTTTGGAGCACATGAGCCTATTAAAATTTTCCCTTTAGTTTTAAATTTTAGAGATTTTTTTTTCCTCAACCCGTGGGCCCATCCAAGTTCGCCGTGGATTGCGGACCTAGGTGGATCGACCTGCCTTGACCTGCTTTTAAATGAGTTACTAAAATTTTAACCCAACTCATTTAAAATATTTAACAAACGAGTCAACCCAACAAGCCTAACACAAATTGATGCAACGATACAGTGACTTTAGGTTTTTGACATGATTTTAAGAAACTTTAGTTAATTAATTTAATTAACTATAACTTAAATGAAATATTTTAAATTAGTTTTCTTAAATCCTATTAATATATATATATAAATTTATTTTAAAATTATAAAATTATAAATAAATTATATTTATTTATTATATATACTTTCAACCTATTATTACCATTAATATCATTAATAATAATTATTATTATTTTGATTTAAATTATTATAAAGAGAATTTTAATCAAATATTAAATTGATCTAGTGATTGATCAATTTGATCATTCTATCCAACACTAAATTAAATTTTAAGGGTTTAGTAGGATCGTATGATTATACGATTTAATCCTAACCGATTCGATTTTGACCCAAATTAATTTTGCATAGGATCGTGATCCTACAAAATACCCAGTCAGCCATCAATCTATCCATCTCCAATAAAAACAAAGAAAAGAAAAGAAAAACCAAATCACTTTGTGTTTTGCCCCTAGTCCACATGTAAATCCGCCTCTAACTGTGTCCACTGAGTTCTACGCCTCTAGCGGCCATTACCACCACGACTCTGTCATCGTCTTTGTCCGTTTGCTCGTCGGCACCTTCCGCCTCCTCTTCCACCGCCCCGGCCGCGGGGCCTTCGAATACAACATATAATAATTATTTTCATTATGTGTCCCCTAATCTAAAATTCTGGATCCACCCCTGGTTGGCAAATTAGTATTACTGGCACTCCTAGCTCATTTTAGTTTATAAACATAAAGAAGAACCCAAATGTTCTCAATTCAATAGGAAATAAACATCGACAATTCAACTCTATCTACACTTAAAACTCACACGAATGAAGCATACTTCCCCATGAAAAAAGATCTATATAAATTTATCTCTACGAGTGTAGTGCAGTGATATAGTGATATAGTACTTAGAAGAATAACTAAGAAAATTAGAATTTAAATCCTAAGACTAATATTCTGGAAGTCTAACTTTTGAGTGTGCCAATAGACGAACCAAGAGAAAAGTGCTAATTCGATCGAACCATCAATGCAAATGTATATGAGGGAGCAAGAAGGGTGACTAACTTTAGAAAGAACAAAGTGCTAATTTATCTTATGAGGGCTAATTAATTACATTTTAAGTATAATTTATCTTATGAGGGCTAATGTAATAATATGCTTTAAAATTGGTATCATTCATTGAAACCCTTGTCATCAATGTTTGTTTAATGGCAATTTACAGATAACATAGTATTTCAAAGAAAAGTAGTCTAAAAAAGTGTTAACGGAATCTTAATTTAATCGATATTTATGAACTATTATTAAGTTCTTGAGCATTTTGTTCTGATTCAAAGAATACAAATGAAGAACATCACTGAACAAGTTGAATAACACAAATAGTGCAGTTGAGATCTGAAAGCTTCATACATTGTGGCTCCATGCTTTATGTTGTTTGAACACATGGTTGTTCCTCATCGACAATGGTAAGATCTTGGTAGTTACTGATAACGATCCTCGGCGGGGTTAGATTTGTCCCAGCAATGTCAGGATGTGCCTTTTCGCCTTGTTGAAACTTTTTTCGCCGATCCCCCTGTGCAAAACAAGTATACTTATCGGCTAAGGAAGAAACTTACAGCTTAAAATGAAATCTAGTTTGTGTGATAAGGGAGAAAATAACGCCTTTAACCAACGATATGAGCACATAGTGATCGACAGAGATGGCACTCGATGTGAGGGAATCAGCTAGCCAAAGGAATTGGGTAACTTTAATGTCCAATATCATTAAAGTCTCTTGAGGTTGTCAGTTTAGTTGCTTCTATGAAAACTTAAGAAACAAAAGGAGCCATGAGCACTGAGTCTCTACTTGGTGAGCTAGCTCCACCTCGACAGAGCCATACCTATCTAGGGCAAGCTTAACCACAACTAGCTCTAGTCGACCTTGACGCATTTAATCTAGCTACGTTCCCGCGTTGCGGTTCGATCCTATAATATGTTGCAATTCGACTATAACAAATTTGGCATCATTTGTTGGAACTATGTAATATCAACTTTTTATAAGAATTCTATAAATCAGTGCATAAATACACATTCTTACCTTTAAAGCATTTATAAGAATTCATATGTATACACAATACACAAGCAAATATAACTTCAGAAATAGAAGTATATATCTTCAACAATACTGTCACAATTGAATTTATCAAGAACAGTTGATACTCACTTTGGCCAAATCCTGAAGAGCTCCTAAAGTTTCAGGTCGAGGTCGATATCCCCATCCATTGCTTCACCATTCTCAGGTGACATTTTCTCACGAGGAAAGAAATTATAAAACGATCGTCTATTTGGTGCAGAAGATCCATTGCCTGAGTTTTTCTGCAGCAAATGAAACAGTTTAGTCAAACAGCAACAAAGATAAAAATGACAATTCTCTTCTTGCCTGATGAGTGTTCTGCGAGTCGAAATCTGAGCAATGATACTGAGAATTGTCGATAGATCTCGAATTTGGTGTAGGAACTAAACCTAAGCTGAGAAAAGTGCCATTTTCTGTGTTCCTCGTCTCGAGACGGAGATCTGAAGTCGAATTAGTTCCATTAGGTGATGAGCAAACACCGGCGAGATGAGAAGACCAAGGACGCTTGTTCCCGAGCATCTCTAACAAATTCTATCGAGATTAACACGATCACAAAACAACAGACATGTTCGATTAAACAGAATGCAACATAAAGTTCTTCGAGGTACCTTCTCTTGCTCACTCCGGTAAGAATTGCGCAAATCATGGATGTTTGGGGTATTTTGGTTTGAAGGGGGCTCCGTCCGATGATTGACTGCAGAATTCGGCACGGGGATCGTCTGCGCCAGGTTAATCAAGCGGGCATTGCTGTTCCAAAACGTCGGAAAAATCGGTGGCGGCGGCGGCGGCGGCGGCGGCGGTGGCAGAGGAGGAGGAGGTCGATGTTGTTGTTGTTGCCCGTTAAAGGAAGCAGCGACCAATAAGTCATGGACCGTGGGTGGCCTCATGGAGAAAGTTGAGGCGCCTCGCGGATCCACCGGCAATCCGAAGCCGTGAGCGGGAGACGCGGAGGCGCCGCCGTTCATCTGTAGCGCCTCGAGGAAGCGGAGCTTCTCCAACTGGGCGACGCCGAGGCCGCGCTGCGGGATTTTCTTAGGCTTAGTATTCTTCTTGGAGGATTTGAATACCGCCGTCGCCGAAGCACCAGCAACACACGGGCGGTTCGCCGGAGCGCCGAGCCCGACTTTGGGCTGCTCCTCCATCACCATGACTGGGGGCAAGGCAAACACGGAGGCGGAAGCAGAGAATCAACGAGGATTTATAGGAGGCGGCGGCAGAAGCGGAAGCTGATCCGAATCGAGGGCGGAAAAGGAAGGCGATCTTTTATTCAATACGATTCGATTGAATCTTGTAAAATTGAGATTTATCGCCACAATTCCCGCTCCACACTCGCCCCGATTCCTCAGCGCAAGCTCCGCTTTTTCTTTTTTTTTTCTTCAGATTTTTTTTTTTTTTTGGTATTTTTTGATCCAGTGTCGCCTAAATCTTCTTCGTCTGGAAATCTACGCGATTAACCGGATACAAATCTATAGATTTTGCAAAATCTAATCTGCTACATTTCCAGATCACATGCCATAATTACCTTTTTCCTATGGCGATTACCCATCCAACCTTCTTCAATTACTAATCTCATTATTAATTTGATTTTTCCCCCCTACCTTTCCATAACAAATAAAATAAAAAATAAATGCATATTCTGACCTTAAATTTCTCAAAATTATTGTAGTTTAAAATTGAATATCCAAACATAACATTTAGCTGACTAAATGAAATGGGAGGTCCGAAGATTTGAATACCTAATGTTTTAAAAAAAATAGAAGGTGATGGCCCCCAGCATAATATAGCGGCAAGGCTCAACAGATTCTCTCATGCATCGACTGTTCGAATCTTAGGGCTGGGCAAGAAATGTGTCAATCGAGTTCCAACTACTGAGATAGTTGGGCTATTAGGCCACCAAATCGCTTGCGCTACCTAATGAACGAATAAGAGGAAAGGTCATCCACCTCCAGACTAGTCGGGCAGTAAGGGGGGAACCTAGATTACCAAAAAACAATGGAAGGTGGTG
Organism: Hedychium gardnerianum; assembly: GCA_038050645.1. Classification (NCBI taxonomy): domain Eukaryota; kingdom Viridiplantae; phylum Streptophyta; class Magnoliopsida; order Zingiberales; family Zingiberaceae; genus Hedychium; species Hedychium gardnerianum. Next base: position 2,755,348 of record JBBUKS010000042.1, read on the forward strand.
ACTTCAAGATAAAAGATTGCAACACTATCCTTCGGAATATGTAAACATAGAATATTAGGTGTAGATATGGGTGAACAATAGGTTAATAATCAAAATCAAATAAATTAAGTTTTTTAGACAAATTGAATCGATCAAATTTTATGATACAAAATGCACAAACTGAATCCATACAAAATTAATTAGTTTGATCGGTTGTTGAATTAATTGATATTTTTTAATGGTCAATTGAGACATCGCACTATTGGATAGTTGAGTCAGGAATCGAGATTTTACGGATTTTTTTTTTAAAAAAAATATTGATCCAACAACATCAGTCGACTGCATACAATATAGCAGTTGACTAATGTCGGTTCGATTTGTTAGGATCGTGAAAGCTAGAGGGAGGATGAATAACTCGCTTTGCTTTTTCAATTTAGATTTATAACGGAAACTTGAAGTAAAACACAACAAAATGCTAACACCATTGATATACTTGGTATTCACCTCTTGAGGCAACTAATCCAAGACTCACTACAAGAAATCATTAAAATAGTGACGAAACAGTAGCGATGAAATAACCGTTCGTAGCCAAATAGTATTATTAGCAACGAAATAATAGATCATCGCAAATAATTATATTAAAAAATATATTTCATAAAAAATAAAACTATTAGCGATGCGTTGTCGCTAATATTTTGCATTTTAATTTTATTAAATTGTTGGCGATGAAATATGTGGTCTCATCACTAAATATTTTTAATAAACAAGTATTTTAATAGGTATTAAATGATTAACGATGAATTTTAATAATTCGTTGCCAATAATTTATTAGGGCATCCACACCGTGAATACACTTGGCGGCAAAAAGTAATATTAATAATTTATTAGCGATGCATTAGGATAATATGTCGTTAATATTAATTATAATTAATGATGCTTACCTTATTTCGTCGCTAACACATTTTAATAAAAAAGTTTTTTTAAATAGTTATTTAATTAATAGTGATGAATATGAATAAATCGTCGCTAATATTTACGTATGTTAGCAACGAATGTAATTAAATCATCGCTAAAATACGATAAAAAAACCCCAAACCCCTTCAAGGCAGATTGTTTTTTTCGGTTCCGGTGATTCTTCTCCTCTAGGTGATTCTTCCTCTCCTCCAACAATTTCTTCTCTTGCTTCGGTGATTGCTCTTTCTCGAGCAATTCTTCCTAGTGATTGCTCTTTCTCCTGCTCCGACGCTATCTCTTCTTCCTATTCCGATCGCTCCTCCGAATCTTTTCTCCCTGACTACGGCAGAAGCTCTTTATCTAGTATTTTCAATATTTTTAATCATAATTTTAGGGTTATTTAATACTTAGATGATAATTTTAGGGATATTTTGATACTTAGATGATGATTTAAGGATTATTTTGATGTTTAGATGATATTTTTTAGATTATTTTGATCCTTAGATGATAATTTTAGGATTATTTTGATGTTTAGATGATAATTGCTTGGTTATTTTGACGCAAGATGACTAAAACTACATGAGTGCACTGTTTGAATCAAAGGCATTTCAGGTGACCCATTCTATAACAAATATCTTTTTTATATAACAATTTAATTATTTGTTCTATAACTAATGTTTTATTTTTATTTATACAAATTTTGCAACAAATGCAGAAAATCAAGCGAAACTCCTATATAATTATCGCGAAGGTTCTAAATCATTCATTCAATATAATTATGACAATGTAAGTTCTAATTTTATAGTTATCGTATATTGTTTGTTGATTAAAATATAACATATTATTTTTTTTCCAGACCGATCAATCACAGAGAAAAGATCGAATTACTGTCTTTAATGAAACTCATTATAGCTCGTCAAAAGAGTGGATTGAGGAGAGGGTCGAAGCTGCATACGTATGCTATGACCTGATTTACTGAATTTATTTTTAACTATGCATAATTATTTTTTATGATATTTTTACCATATTTGTTATTTCTAGGATGATGTGGTGGGACTGTGTGATGAGTATGTTCAAATACAAGAAAATATAAGAAATGACATCGATGCAGTCCAAATTGCGGATACAGTTTGTGATCATTTCCTCGGTACTTGGTCTGGATACATTAAAGGACTTGGAAGTGGGTCAAAGCCGGTTAGGTCCACTTCTTTAAATGTCACCTCCTCATCTAGATTAACACAACATTGCTTGAAAAGCTTGAATCCACCGAGCAATAACTGGAAGGCACAGAAGAAGAGTTAGCAAACACCCGAGTTCAATTGGCAAGCACCTAAAATCAGTTGAAATTAATAAGATCAAGACAAGATATGTTTGAATAAATTTTTAACCAGTTGACACCTAGAGCATTATAATCTTTAATCCATGATTCCTCTTTAGGTCCTCCTCCTTGACCTTAGAATTTGATGTTGTGAACTTACTTGTTGTTAAAGTTGTGAATTTTATGATATGAACTTGATGTTGTGAACTTTGTTGTGTTATTTGTTATTAAAGTTATGAACTTGATGATGTTTATGAATAAATTTTGTGAATGTTGTGAAGTTAAGTAGTGAAAGTTGTGAATCTATATTGATATGAACATAAATACATAAAATTATTTTTAAAAAACATATATGGTTAGCGATGAATTTTGAATAATCCGTCGCTAACCATATTTGTATTTAGAGACGAATTCTAAGAAATTCATTGCAAATTTAGCAGACCTTAGTGACAAGACATAGTAATTCATCGCTAATATTAGAGACAATTTTTTCTATAATCGTCCCAAAAAATAACCCAATTTAGCGGGGATTATGGCTATCTTAGCGACGCTTTATGTTATGTCGTTAATCTTAGCGACGAAATCTTGACTTTCGTCGCTAAATATGATTTACAACAAGCTTATAGCAACGATGTTTGCAATGATATTTATTCGTCGCTAAATGTTGATAGCAACGAATACAGATGTGTTAGCAACGAAATTAGTCGTTGTAAAATGACATTTTTCCTATAGTGGGTCAACTCCGAGTTGTCTTCTTCCACTAAATCTTCTCCTTCTCGGATCAAAACCAAAGGCGAAGAAACCTTCTTACAGCAAGATTACAACACGTTCACAGCTTTCAGCAAATAAAATAGCAACAAGAGAGAAAAAATGAAGAGATTACAAGTTTGGCAAAGTTCTCCTTCTCTTGGTTGCTTGAAGATGATGCAGATGAGAACTTAGACTGAAGTTGAGTAGAAGAATAGCAATAGAACAATGCCCTCTTCTTTTGCTCTAATCCCCCTTTTAAACAACTCAAAATAGAGTCGTTTCTTCACTTTTTGTTGCCACCAATTGATTAGTATAACACATTAATCGATTGTTGACCGTTGACTATTCGTTGAATAGTCACTGACTCCAGATCGATGCCTGAGATTAACCCAATTTTGAATCTCAATCAATTGGAGAACATCGTCAATCGATTTGTAGTTCCCAATCGATCAGTCAATTGATTTGGCAGCCTTTTATTCGCTCGAGAACATCTGTCGGCAACCTTCAATAGAACAGACCAATCGATTCGAGCATATTCTGTGCACTTGACATATTCTGCCAATTTATTCGAGCATCTCCTGTGCACTTGATATATTCTACCACTAATCGATTGACAGCTCTCAATCGATCGGGCTAATCAATTCGGAAGGCTTTTGTAGGCTCGAAATTTGTTATTAATCGATTGGTGAAACTCACCAAGCGATTGATACAATACTTGCCTAAATCCAGAATTCTGAGTTTAAGTCGATCGATTGTTGCTCCGAAACCCAGAATTGAGGTTTAGGGTATATGGGTTTTGCTCACCAATCGATTGGTGAAACACACCAATCGATTAGTGAACCGTAAAATGGGATTTTTCGTCCCTAAACTCTCGAGTACACTCCTCCCTTCAATGTACCAATCGATTCCAATTACCTCATGCAGATGAACCTCCTATTCCCTGGACTTTGTGCCTTGAGCTTTCTCATCTCCGAGTCTTCATCTACCCTTGCATCTGATCTCGTGATCTGCTCGGGTTTCCACCTTTTGCCAAGAGTCCGGTCCTAGACCTTCTTGGTCTTTCTTTGTCTTGCATTTGGTCTTCCGACATGCATGAACTTCTTCTTGCCAAGAATCCGACTCTTGACCTTCTTGGACTTCCCTTGCCTTGTATCTGGTCCAACCTGCATAGACTTCTCTTATCCTGCACACTCGTAACTCAAGTGAGATCCAACTTATTAACCTAAACTTAAATAATTGTCAATCATTGAAACTTCTCATCCGGGATATGATTGTACCAACAATCTCTCCCTTTTTAATATTTAACAATCTATTTAAGTTTAGGCTAATTTTCAACAATTATAATATCAACATTTTCAACAATCATTAAATAACAAGATCATGTGGATATTAACATATGAAGACAACAAGATCATGTCATAATATTAACCCAATAAACCTGAACTTAAGTGTGTTATTTCTCCTTCTTTGCCAAATATCAAAATGAAGCTAACACTAAGATTTCTCTCCCTTTGTCAAATATCAAAATGAAGCTAACACTAAGAGATGAATAACATGACAATGATGGGGCTCTCCCCCTTAACTTATGCATTTTAAAGATATATGACACCCCCCTATAATTCATAAATATCAACACATAATCAAGAACGGTGCACTCCCCCTTTACTCATGCAATGATAGGGTACATCCCCACATGTCACAAAAGCAAACAATCAATAAAAAATGTGACACACCCCCTTAACTTTGTTACATTTGAGAAGTGTCTTAAGGCAATCGCCTTATAGTTTGTATTATTTATTTGATAAATAAAGATTCACTATTTGTGTGCACATTTTGTATATGTTTGAATAGGTCTCAAACTCATTTACTGAATGTCTGCAATACGATTCACAACATGAGAGAACTTGTGATTGAATCACAACTAGTGAGTATCTCTACATATATAATTATGAATTTATTGAAATCTTCCTTAGTCAATGAATTGATGTATTCGGACATCATCAATTCTGTGAGACTAGTACGAGTTATACTCCTTAGTCCAACTAAGCAGTTGTTACTCACTAGCTGGAGACATTGAGATGTCGAGAGTTAAACACGGATGCTAGTTATGGTAACTAGTTCATTAGAGTGACCTGTTGTAAGATTTTATATGGTTCTCTACATATATGGATATGTCTGTGAAGTCCTTATTGCAGATCGAGTGCAAGTTTCCTCCGACTTGAGGTATTCGTGTCACCTTGGTCATAAAAGCTTATACTTTGACATCTTAAGCGAAATATCTCAATGGAGGTGTGAACTCGAGATGATTGGGTATAAGTCAATGTGTCCGAAGGTGATTGGATAGCCCACACTACTCCTTGCGAGGAGACATATACCCTATGACCACTTGTCAGGAT
>JBBUKS010000042.1:2786286-2801246 GCA_038050645.1 Hedychium gardnerianum
ATTTACATCTTGACTCATTTATTGATCTTAGATGACTTTTTAGATATTTATTAATTCAACTTTAAATTTGTATCATTTTGAAATATTTACTTTGTTGAGTATTTCTACCTAGATTTGATTGTTCAACAAATCTGAGGTCTCTGTTGTACAAATGTGGCATATTTGATTGTCTTACTCTTGTGATTGCAGTCTTATAGCGAATGCATGCACGGACAATAAATTGAATGTGGTCCGACCCTTCTCCAGGAGCCTCGTGCACCGCCTTTTTTTTTCTCAAAAAATAGACAATTTTTAAAAATCTCTAACAAGGTTTTTAAAAATATAACAAAATATAAATTTTAAAAAACTCAAACAACATTGACATTATAAAATCCTCACCGCATTAATGACACTATTTGCATCAAGGATGTATGCGGAGTCGTATTAATGTTTGTGGCATGAATAATTCTACCAAACTTGAGAAAATGTAGAATGAGGTGAGAAATAAAAAAATGGGTACATTTTGTGACATAATTTGTAACTTTTATATGTGGATTAGTTCAATAATTGTCATCAGATATTATCTCTAAACATTTCTACATTTATGCATCTATCTTTATGTTTTTTTTATGAAAGGTAAATGTATATATAGTGAGGCAAAATGTACAATGTCGGCTAAGGATAGCTACTCATGTTTGATGAAGTATTAGGTCTGAGTAGATGTCCAAGGTCTTATATACATGCATTAGTACTTTTGTAAAGATCCGTTATACATCAATGCTCACACCCTCAAACATGCTGCAGTTCTTCGCCCTCCATACATAATGAATCATGGTTGACTCGTTAGTGTTGCTTGAAGAACTTGAGCATCCACTGATATGTGGACATGTCCTGGTGCATGTGCAGCCACCACCGGATTTTGCTCCATATTTCTCCAACTGATTGACATCCAAAGAACAGGTGCTCCTAAGACTCCTCCACTGAACCACAGAAAGTGCATCTCCTACATATCTCGAGTATACAGTCTTCGATATGCCAACATCCATAGTGTGAAAGCATGGCTTGGCTGAATGTAGCTCTTCCACAGCATGCCAACCCATGGCTTCCTAGCACTCACACCCCTGAAGTAGTCATAAGCCTTCGTGACTCCCCATTCTACCTGACTGAACCATGAGGCCAACCACTGCCCTGCAACCTCTGAGGTACCAATTGAGGCTAAGATGCTATCCCTAGTCTGCATCAATTTTTTAAGTAGTGGAGAATCAATATGTTTGTCTTGCCATCCCCACACATCAGTGTGCCTGAGGTAAGTGTGGTGTACCCATCTGATTCACAAAGTGTCTTGCTTCTCCTATATCCACTATAGTACTCTAGCCAATAGTGCAAGATTCTAGGCCTTTAGGTCTTTAAACCCTAAGCCTTCCTCCTCCTTGGGCTTGCACATCTCAACCCATGCAATTGGAGGATGCTTGGTTGTCCACATAAATGTATATTGTAAATACAATCAATTAAACCATGTGGCAATGACAAGATGGACATTTAAAAGCACTCCACACCCTGCAACACTGAGGTGATGAGCTGGACTTTCACCGTATAAGAGACTATGTTCTTTGGCCATGAATGTATTCTCCTAACCAAAGAATCCATCAATGGTGAGTAGTCAGCAATTCTGAGTTTCGCTGAGGCTAGAGGGATCCCCAAGTATTCGAAGGGCATGCTCCTCTCCTGAAATCTTGTAATGGACATCAACCTCCTCTTAGTCTGCTTGTCTACTCCAGCCATATATATGTTGGATTTGCTTGGATTAGCTCTAGGCCAGCCATATCTCCAAATAAGTTCGAGTAGGTAACCAAAGTAGTGACCGATGGTATATCAGCTCTAGCTAGTAGTAGGAGCTCGTCAGCATAAGCCAAATAATGGATGATCTCAACTTCTTACACTTTGGGTGAAAATGGAAGTTGGGACACAAGATATGCTGGTGTAGCAATCGCGCCATATACTCCATGCAAAGACCAAAGAGGAATGGAGATAAGGGGTCCCCCTGCCTGAGTCCTTAGCCACCTCTAAAGTACCCATAGTGTAGGATCGAGTGCACGTGAGAAGGGGGGGGGGGTGAATCACGTGTTTTAAAATCTTTCTTTTCTGATTTTGAAAATCTCGTCGGAAATTTGAGCGCGCAGCGGAAAAATAAAAATAAAATACACAGAGAGAAACAGAGCACACGGTCGGTTTACTTGGTTCGCAGCCCAACGGACTACTACTCCAAGGCCCACGCCCCCTTGGGACGTTTCCGACGGGAAATCCACTAAAACCCTTTTTCGAAAAACTTCCGGAAAAGCAATTACGTACAAAATGAGAAACAAGAAAGTGTAACAGGTCTACACTTTTCCTATGCAATGGTAACAATAAATAAATGAATAAAATATGAATTCATTACCCAACGAAGATTCTACTATAGGGAGGGAATTTGGCGTTAGTTTGGTGCAGCAAGGTTATAGTACAACAATTTTGGAGCTTCGGGGCAGCATTGAAACAACACTTGGAAGAGTTGTACATAGCTGCTGGTCGAGATGTTCTCTTATAGCCCATTGAGGGCGCTTCCAACGCTCCGGGGTGCCTCCATTGAGGTTGATCGGATTCGACAAATTCGCTGCTTATCCTCTCTGAGGTGCCTCCAAGAACTCCAGGGTGCCTTCATTAGCTCCGCGGGTCAACAATGCTTATCCAAGCGCTGAGGCGCCTCCATCCATCCAAGGCGCCTCCAGCGCCTCAAGTACTGATATAAAATCCTTATTTGAAACACTAAAATGATGGGGAACCTAAAAAAAAGAGTACCACTGCTGTACGCTTGATATTTCTAGAGATTTCTATTCCAAATCCCAATAGTATATACTAGATGGTATCAGTATTGACTTATCCATATAACTGGTCTTTGATTACAAACTATATCAGATTATTTTATAGAAGTTACACAAACCCCAACTTTCAAAAACTAACCATAATTAACATGCAGCCCATGCAGGATAAGTAAACTTAAGGAAACAGATGTAATTAGCAGTACAACTATTAAAGCTATAGAATCATAAGCATATGAGAAAATGGAGTTCCACTCGAGGGCTACTCACAACATTTTACTACCATAAGCTTGCTTATTTTCTACTTCTCCATCACCATAAATACATAGCATGAATGAATCAAAAGGATTTATTAAGAATATGAATGAGATCAAAAAGAAACTAAGTGAAGTAATTAAGATGGCTAAGAGAAAATAGATCAAAGAGTAAATGAGAGTATTGGATGACTAAGTTGATGAGTTGACCAATTGATTTACATCAAAGAATATATCCTGGTAGATCATAAGCACTTGGAAAGCAAAGAACATCATTTGTCAATGATAAAACAAAAGATTTAGCCAAGCTCTTCTTCAATTGGATAGCTACCCAAAGATCTTGGCACGCTATCTCCTCAACTTGATACTCTTCAATGTGCCACTATTTTCTCTTTTATTCTTTATGAACTCACAACTTGCAAAATGATTGTTGTGATGTCCAAATTCTGGGCTTCTAGGAAGTATTTAAGCTAGAATCAACCTATACAATCTACGAATCCAAAACCAAATGCAGAGTTCTTACCAAATAATTCAAGAAATGGTGTTAAACTTCTGCAATTCTGATTTCCAAAATACAGTTTCAGAATTTAAGGACTTGGCACAGCACTCAGAGAATGAATTTCAAGAATTCATATCCAAATAGGTTTAATGTTGAATCATGTACAACTTAGAAGAGAAGGAAGCACCACAAGATAGCTCAAGTAATGTCTTCTTGTTCTTAAATTCTTCCAACAAAGATGGCAACATATAGCCTGCTCTCATGCAACCATTTTCTCCAACTACAACTCAGCTTTATATTCTAACCAACCAGAATTTACATGTTATCATGCATAGATGTTGGTTCATTATCAGTTTTCTTTTTGTTCTTTAGTTTTCTTTGCCCTGTTGATGTGAGCATTTCAACAACAACCAAACTGCTATGCATGTATTGATATAAGATGATTTCATACTCCTGATTACTACTACTGAAGTGTGTTAGTAATTAAATAGCAATATGCAGTTTGTGTGGCAAAATTGAATTAATAATTTTATATTGTTATACAGTCAAAATTGATGAATGTGAGTCGTGGAGCTATCAGTGATAATACTAAATGCCAGCTGCTTTATTTGTGTGGTGATGGAGTTGTTGCAAAAGGTCGAATTGCATCGACAGATCCAAAAGCAAAAGTACATCACATTCCTCTCGGTGGATCTTGTTGGAAAGTTTGGATTGATAGAATTTTTGTGGAATAGGTGGACTTAATTTGACCAAATGATGAAATGTTTGTTCAAGAAGATGCATTAGGAAGCACAGTTGTTTGGTTATCCAAGTTGATTATTTTGTGTGATTGATATACTATTTTATCATATACTTTTTTTAAAAAAAAAAGAAATCCTGTTATTAAGTGAATTTCTCTGACTAGTATGGATTATTTTTTTATTAAGTCAATTGTGGTGCTTTTAACAGTGTGTGGTATGTATACTTTAAGAAGCACTTAATTGTGATGTTTTTAACATTGTGTAGTATGTATATGTGTTTTTTTTAATTGTATGATATGTGTATATGCTTTTATAATTATGTGATATTATAATTATATGGTATATATATATATATATGATATTACAATTGTATGGAATTAAAATCATATACTAACAACAGCGTGCGGCTGCGCGCTGTGGTTAATATTTTTCGCAGCGTGAAGTCGCGCGCTGCAAAAGATATTAATCGCAGTGTGTGGTCACGCGTCGCAAAAAATATTAACCGCAACGCGTGGCCGTGCGCTATGAATGCTTTTATTCGCAGCGCGCTGTCGGGCGCTATGAATGCTTTTATTCGCAGCGTGCGGTCGGGCGCTATGAATGCTTTTATTCGCAGCGTGCGGTCGCGTGCTGCGAATGCTTTTATTCGCAGCGTGCGGTCGCGCTCTGCGAATGCTTTTATTTGCAACACGCAGCCGTGCGTTGTTAATGTGTTACGTTTTTTAACAGCTTAGAATTGTGCAGTATGCGATGCGCGCTACAGATAGAGTAATTGCACGCTGCGGAAAGTCAAATTTCTTGTAGTGAGTGTATGACACATATGTGCATCCCTCTCATGCATACACAAGGCTTCTTGAAAAGTGTATAATAGTGTAGAAATCCTCTAATGAATTAGTTGTCACAAACTAACAGAAAATATTCTTTTATTTCTTTTGTGGTTCTGTTCTTGTAATTATATATTCACTGTTGGATGAATTGAGATCATTGAGCATTTACCCAACAGAGTATTTTTTTTTTCTCCACTGTGAGCAATGAATTAGAAAAAATTCTAAATTATTTTAATTTATTCGATTCAATTTAGATTTTAAAATTCCAAATTTGATTAAATCGATTAAACTGTATCTCTGAATCAGATAACAAATGCACAACTCGATTTAATAAATTAAATTGACTTAACTATTCAATATTAATCGATTAACAACATTATCAATCAATAGTCAACTTATAAAAACAATCAATTAAATTTTGATTTGATTTATTTGATTTTAATAGCAAAGTTGGATCGGTTCAATTTATTTTAAAAAAAATTAATTAGTTTAATTTTAATTCAATCAGTTCAATTTTTAACCAAATGTACACCCCTATTACTGCAATCTAACATGGGCAAACCGATATTTGAAACTGATAATGGAATTATGGATATTCCTTTCTGATCACTATACATAATAATTGCATATTGTAAAAAATAATTAATCAGATTATATTCAACTTGAAAAAACTAGCCGGTTCTATAAAAAAATTTCATCGACCGCTAAAATAAATCAAAAAATACTAATAAAAACTCATTCAAATTACTAACATTCTTAAACTCATTTCTCACTGATGAAAAAAAAATTCTATAATACATCGCAATTAACATTCAAATCTTAAATTCCTTAATTATCCACGTAAGTTCCAAACATAGAGCCCTATTTTACAATAATTGCATATTGTAGCATATGATAAACAATAGCACCACTAAGTAATTTATGAACAATAATTTTAATTATTTAAACGACCTCTCAGAATTTTCTGAGTACTAAATTTCACTTGATACTCCATGTCAGGATTCTTCCTTGTGAAACGACCTAACAGCTGAATCAAAAAAATTGGAAATGATTTTATGATATCATTTCTCTGAAGGAACCAAGCTAATTATCTCCAAATCTCTCTTGCAATTCTCTTTCAACTCTTTCAGCCTGAGAAATTTGTCATGCTGCAATGACACAAAAGATGAATTGAGTAATTTACTAATACTGTAATGTAATTGTAGAAATAAGTGGATGACTACACTAGGGAAGTCCCAAACTAAATTGCATGCACTACTAATCTTAGACTGAACATGAAAAGAGAGTTCCATATAATATTCATAGTTACTAATATTGGATTTGAAATAAACTGAAAAGCCGACATGGTTCACTGGTCAAACCAATAAATCAACTGGTCGAATTTCACATGAAACTGAGAACTAACCTGAAGAAGCTAAATTGGTCAGATTGGCCATAATTAACCAACCCGATTGCGTAACTACAACAATATTAAAATTCTAGTTATAAGATTATTTTTATCTATTAATCAATACATAAATATCTAATGTACTAAAATCAAAAATATAAATATTGGTAAAAAGGTATCCTTGCTCCTCTAATATTAGACTTGATAACTAGGGCAGTCAAGTAAATAACTAAAGGTTTTTAAAAATTTATGTTATTGGTTATTGTTATGTAAAAAATGTAAGAATACATCTTTACTCATTTGATATTATAGTAGATAAATGGATATTTTGTGAATGTTTGGAAGAATAACAAAACCGATCCACTTTATACTTAACCAGATTGATAAACTAGCAGTTCAACCAATTCTTGACCTATTCAATTAACTTTCCTATTTCTCTGGTCAGAACAACTGGTCCAATCTGGTTTCCACAACCATGTTAATATCAGTAAAGCTCACAAACATATGGATTATATCAAATTCCTACTAGGGTATACTAGCTCATAATAGTTTGGGAGTATAATTTCAGATAGCCGTTGAAAATAGGATCCACCTTCCACCACTATCTTCAGGCTCCATGATGCTTACCTTGTCAGCATTCCCTTTGCAAATGCAAAATTACTTATCTAATCATCCTCTTTGCTCTTATAGTTACAACAATCTAACATCCAGCTGTTAGCATGCATCTAAGCAACAAACATAAATGATAAATGAAATGAACAGGGATGACTGACAATGAAGATCTAGATTCTAGAGCCCAGATAAAAAAGGCAGAGAGCAACATCAGGGTAAAACTGTGTCAATAGTATAAGTGGAAGATTTAAAAAAATCTACTAATGTGGAACACAAGAAAGTATACATAATTATGTTATGTTGGTAATTTGGTACTTCTTTATCTTCCATTTCTCACATACTAAATTTAAGTTTTGGTTCAAATTGGTTGTGCTCAGAGGGCATATGCCATGCCTGATAATACACAACCCCTCCAAACCGTTAAGAATAATCAGAAAGGTGTAAAATCACTTACTAACAAGCATTTCCATCATTTTTATTAACCCGTAATAACTTTCCTCCAAAAGTCCATGATTGATGCTTTTCCAAAAAGATATCACTCTTTCATATGCAATTAGGTAACTAGATTAAGTTGATATATATACATATATATTCACCTTTTGATAAAATTCCATCCGTGAACCATAAAATGCAAATCCTCGTATCATAAAAGGAAAGATTTCCATCAAAAAAAAAGGTTAGACAAAAGATCAATTTAGTGAAAAATAAATAAGAGAATCATTTAAAGGTAGAAACCTTAAAGGAATGTGATGTCATATTTCAACACTGCAAAAGGTTAACAAAAGGCTTTATGAATCATCTCAGATTTCTGACAAATGGATAATGGAAAATAAAAATAAAGAGACAGGAACTCATATGGAACAACTTACAAGCTCAGCAGTTTCACGCACAATGCTATTCTCTGTGCAAAGGAAAAGTGATTGCCATTGTTGAGTTAATTGAGACTCCAGTGAGGGGGATCTATTTGAGATATTTTGAGCAGTCTTGATACTGCTTTTGTCGCTGCAACTTCGTGCTTCTAAAGACCTTGCAAGCCTTTTACTTTTCTTCAATTCTATAAATTACAAACATAATATGAAATTAAATAAATTGTGTATTCCCTAATGCAAGACATGTATCCAAGAATCAAGAATATTCTAACTATGAAGATATCTATAACAAGCTTACCAGCAAGTCTGGCCCTAGTATCCTGATAATGTAGGTCTGCCCATATGTAAGCAGCTGGTTTACATGTCATATGCACAATAAATCCACAATAAGACATGTGAACAATACCAAAAATGAACTAACATAGAATTCCATCGTAATACTGTGTGCTATACAATATCACCATAATCCAATGGAAACAGAGGAATTATCACTTGCCTTTGAGACAAAAAGAACATTTACAAGATTCTTCCGGCATTCTAACTTTGCCACAACTGGGGACACTACTGGGATCATTTATACCAGCATCCATACTGCCTTTGAATGAGCCAGATGGCTTTTGGCACTTCAAGCGGCCATCACAGCTATCAAGATTGCCTTTCTTTAATATTGTAAACTCTGTGCCAGTATATTTTGATGCAGTAGAATTATTTTCAATATCTTTTGTCTGGAAAAAGTATCTAGTGGAACCAGCACTATCGGAGTCATGACCATCTAAATACTCTTCTTCTGAATCAGTCACAAATAAGTTATCAAATTGTGGAGGTACAGACCCGGTGGATATAAAACCTAATTTTAACTTGTCAGCAGCTTCATTTGCTAATGAATCAGAAATCTTTTGCAAGGAAACCGAATCAGATATCATATTTCTCTGGACATAGTTACCTATGATATTTGAAGGCATAGGCTGCTTAGCATCGTAAGGGAAAACGCTTCTCCCATTTATGTCGACCAAAGAATTGGGTTTATCATCCATGTTTTTCTTCCATTTCTTGGAAGCTCTTTCCTTTCCATCGAATTCTTCTCCAAAACTATCATCAATAGTTTCTTTCGTGCTTTCGTCAATCTCTTGTCCTGAAAAAGACTTTTTGGGATCTAAAAGAAGCCCTCTTTTACCCAGGTTAGTTATATAGCCCAAAGCACATCTTCTAGCATCAGCTTCTTGTTTACATCCACCACTTTCATCCATTCTCCACCCCCTGAGAAATCGTCAAATGCAAGTTCTCAAAACCTGGAAATTTCTACGATCAGCAGCGAAAGGAGAAATCTTCCCCCAATTACTGAGCAGGCAAACATAAGAGAAAAGCAAGATTTCGCATTGCAACTCCCGCAACAAAGTTCAGTAGAACTAATGACCTAAACGCCACACAAGGATCAGTCTTTCCGAGAATGACAACGGGAAGAGCAACAAAAACTTGCAGTGGAAAGATTCGGCCGGCATCAAAGAGCGAAATCACTGAAAAGCGGGACATAACAAATGAACATCGAGTAAGAACCCCACTGACCTTCTCGCCGGTCGTTTTGGGTGAGACTGAGCGATGGAGGAGGTGATGCGGGCTCGCTTTTTTTGTAAGGGAAAAGGGCGGGCTTTTGGATTTGGAATGGAAAGCGACGAAGGGCGCGAGACTTCTATTGGACTTCTTCTCTTAGGCCAAACGGCCCAAAGTTCCTGGATTATTCCCGATCCAATTCAGTTCAGACCTAATGGCCCAATAAGCATTGACGACGCCCACTGACCAAATTGAGAGAGAGCAAGGGAAAATATATATATATATATATAATAAAATATTTTATTGGTTTTTAAAATTTAAAAGTTACAGAATTATTTAAAAACTAATTATAAATATGATATTAGATTGACTCCAAATATTAATAAATAAAATTTACAATTTTAATTGAAGTTACTGAATGAGTCGTCACATATATGAGAGCATCTAAAATATAAGATATTTGAAGACGATCTTTGAATCGTAAATCTCTATCATTCAAAAAATAGAGATTAAGATATTAAAAATTATCAGATAAAAAATAATACTCATGGCTGCACCACAACGTGCGTGCCTAGCACTCGTGCGTGGGTGGGCCAACAATAGGGCTCACTTGTGCGTAAATTTTCTCTTTAATTTTTTTTTTAATTTCAATATATTTATCAACATGTATATTAATTTTTAATTGATCAAATATTGTTAAATGAAAACATTTATGAACATTGCTAATATTTAATTTTTGAAATGTTGTCATTTCAAAAATTAAACGTTGACAATATTCATAAATTTTTCTATTTAATAATGATCAATTGAAAATTAATATAAATGTTGATAAATATATTAAATTTTTTTAAAAAAAATAGGTCCATATTGTCGGCCCGCACGTGTGCCTAAGCTACACAACCCATTTTAATTTATTTTTTTTAAAAAAAAACCAGAAATCATCCGATAAATTTTTTTGCTAGATGATTTTTAATATCCCAAGAGATTTGAGATTTGAAACTAATTTAAAAAAACTAACCTCTCCAAATATCCCCATGTGATGCTCTAACCACAATCTAAGTGGAGGTATACAACTCATGCCCACTCCCCCAACCAGGGAGTTGGATTCAATCAGCATCCTCGGTAGTAAAACCAGGCTCCGGCGGTTTTTTCAACCTCACCAATCCGATCGCTCTTCGGTTCCGGAGCCGATGGACGCTTCGCATCGCATTGGCAACAAATCTTGACGCGTAGATGGCTGCACCGAGGCTGGTCATGCCTTTCGCCAAGTTATTTCTGCGTCTTTTTTCTTCCTCCTGTTGTAGCAGCTCCGCCATCTTCCTCTTGACGTAGCGCCTCCACGCAGCTTGAATGAAGCAAGCCGCCCATGTCTTCCATTGCTGCGAGTAGATCCGAAACGTGTGCTAAACATGTCGGCTGTGGAGGCGCCTGAACTGGCTCGCCACGAACTTGAGCTCGTCGACGTTCAGTGCGAACGCTTCGACTTCGTTCAGCGCCTTCACTGTCCTCATGGAAGTGGGTAGGTAGCCACCGGCCTTTGGATCCAATGCCCAGATCAAGAGCTCCTCGCCGCAGAAATCACGCTCTTGCACCCGCTTCTTCCTCCGTCAGTGGTTATGCTCTCCAAGCGGCCGCTAATGATAAAAAGCATTTCGTCGACAGGGTCGCCTTCTCTCAGAATGTATGTGTTCTCTGTGTACAGACTAGGTTTGAGTCGTTCGCAAACTGCATCAAGCCAACGCTCGTCCAAATTCTCAAATAGAGGGACCTGCACGATCAATGAGTCGGAAGCTAGCCATGTTGATTATCTGACAGCGAGCGAGTATCAAGGAACGGACAGAGAAACCTACCCTCCTAACCAAGGTCAAACAAAGATGACGCTTGATATCCCGCCGAAGATCCTTCGGAAGGCTCTGAACCAAACCTTCTTCGTCCACTCCTCTAGTCTCCAACCACTTGTACTGATCATATCGGCGAACGCGTTCTCTGAGTTCTGGCGGTAACATACGGTGATGCATCCACTGTTCCGAGTCACGTCTCTTAACTCGCATCTCTTCAAGACGAATTGTCATTGATTGGAGATATGTCTGCTCGAATAAAAACAAACCGACGGTATTTTATAAGACAACCCTAATTTAGTGCAAGTTACTCGACTGGAGCTAGAAGATTATGATGACAAACCACCGGCTTACCTGCATGTTACTGATGATGAGGGCGAAGAGTACAAGTCCAAGAACAGCGACTACGATCGAGAAGATAACCTCCCCAACATAAGTGCTCATCTGGAGCCCTTGGCCAAGAGTGCTGTTCCACATAATTAGGAAATGTTATTAATCAGTCCGATAAGTTTCAGATACCGAATCTTTATTAAAAATCATGATGCTAGAATAATGTAACAACATAATTTTTTTTCTACCAAGTAAGCAAGATGGGTTGAATATGAAGATCAAAATAGTGAAATACTTACATCATATATAGCAGTCAGATGAACGGTGTAATACTTTTGACCAGAATCACGAGCAAAATAAAATGATACAATATAATCTACTCAAAACAGTGACAAGTAACAGGAGCATTACCTTACATTCTGCAATCCCCACCAGAAGCAGTAAGCGATCTTGGAAATGAAATTTTTGGATGCCACAATACCTGAAGTCAAGGACTGGCCATAGATTCCAAATTGGAAGAAATTATTGCTGTGTTGCTTACAAGCTGACTGCCAACAATCATCTTCTCGCTCAACCGACAAGTACCAGAAAGAACCAACGACCTGGACAACATCAGCCAACGCAATAAGGATGGATTGTTTTTTCATATAGTATTTCACATTATTTTGGGGAAATTTTCATTTTACTGCTTGATAGGTACCTACTAGTCACCATACCTAATTAGCATAATGGCCTATTAATGGCCTCATGAACAACCTCATGGATGATTACTATTTCGGTGGATAAGTATGCAACAACACAATGTGGGTATTTTAGTCATCATCCATGCTGCAAAGCTATTTGAAGGTTTGGACCCGGACGGAACAAATAGATGAAGATTCTATCTGAAATCAAACTGAATAGGAATCTCAAGATCAACCACCAATAACTAACAGATTGAGAGCATCTAGTGAGATTTCAACCTAATATTATAAACTTATTTATTAATTGTCCCATGTGTGAATAATTGGTTGGTAATGGACCAGCCAATGAAATTTGCAATACGCATCCGGTTAAGCATGCAACATCATAGAATAAGGGAAAAGATCCATTATCGTATATAAGTCTCTTTGGCTATCATTGTAGGTGTGAGGTTTTAGTTAATCTACAGAAGAAAAAAAATGTGAAAAATGTAAACCAAGCAAGTAACTACTTACATGACAAGTTAGCATGAACCACAATAAATAATATGCAGCACCAGCCCAAGCAGTTTCGGCAAAGACACCAGATGTTCTTTTCAACTCGGATGTTAAAGGAATAATGCGGCATAATCTAGGGATATACTGAAGCAGAATAATAGCAAACAATGCATTTTTTGTAGCCAGTACATCTGATCCTTTATTTCTATGAAGAAACCTCCAAACTACAATCTGCATTTATTTATTGAGAGCTGAGGTTAAGTCAAGTTAAAAATACTAGAAATTCAAGCCAAGACTGGTACCAAAGTTTTGAAGATGTGAGTTCATGGCCATTATGATCCGTACGTATAATATGGTCATACAGGATCAGCATACAACAAGAACAAGTAAGATCCATAATTATTAGGTTGTTGCAATACATAGGTTTATGTTGCCTATTAGAGCGCAATTCCATCCTTCACCTTTTCTATCAAGGTCTGAGACTGGCATTAGCAGTGTTATGTATCAACACTATGCTCTCATCAATCACGAGATACATGGCTACCACACAGCACATCTCTACAGATTAACAACACCAGAATCTAAATAAGTAAATTATTTAGAGATAACTGTTTATTACTAGATATAGGATCACTATGATCAGTATGAATGTCCCTCTCAATCTTAAGTTGCTGGGCACTATTGAAGATCTTCTAAATAGATGCTTCTAGAGTTCCAACTCCAATACAACAAAATAGCAAGGAAAAATGTATTTAGCTCACAGGCTTTCGACAGAACAATAATATATATACTCTCATTCAAGTAATAGATATTAAACAACCTCTTGGGCAAGGATAACATTAAATTGTGTCAAAGGATTCTCACGGTGTTACATGGTCTATAACTTTGGATTTTCTGATCTAACCAGATCAATTTCAGCTTACATAGTGTTCAAACTATTGTTGCTAACACCAAATAGTTGGAACTCACTGCTTCTTGTTAGAGGCAAATGTGAAAATGAAAATTCCATTAATATGAACACTAGAAATTTGACTAACAGAAAGCTACAGAGAGAAAATAATAGTCTAAAAAAATCTTGAGTTGGCATGTTCTCTTGATTAATTGTCAAAATAAAGAAACCTTCAGCATCGTAGAGACATCATTGAATAGAAGTTACCATACAACACATCCCCTCAATTTAACAAAGATCAATAAAAAACAATTTAGGGATAATTTTTTATAGCAAGTGTAAATGAATTTAACTTGTGTCAGATCTGAATACCCAGATGACTAGACAAGGGTTCAACTCACCTGTGGAAGTGGTAGGACAGACATGAAGTCAATAATGAAGTTGCTTCTCAGGTAATGTTTTGCTGTCTGTGCTGGATCGATTACAAGTTCACCTCTACCGAACACACAGGTAGATGGGGCAATATAACCAGTACGAAATTGAAGAACCATACGAATAAGATAGAAACAATCAATGACTGTCCGCACTGTCGTAGATGCAACAGCTAACTTCCGATCTATTCCTAGGCAAGTTGAATTTTCATTTTCATCTTTTATGGGAAGATAATAAAACAAAGGATCCACTGCTACTGCAAGAATACATGATATGACAAAAAGCCTATTCATTAGGATCAGAAATTTATCTTGAGGGTCAAAAATCATCTTCATAGAAATTTTGAGGTCTTCAGGAAAAACTTCCCTAGAAGCACCAAATCTAAGTGATCGACCAAGAAACTTGAGTCCCTCAGATCCCTTTCTCACTCCTCCCTTCAAGAATTTGAATGAGGTGTGTGATCCTCGATCAAATCCCTCAACATTAAATGCTCCAGTGTTCCTTCTATCTGTGTCCGAGGCAAACGACAATGTAGGGCTTGACTCTTCAAGCCTAGAAACCAAAACAAAAATTTAGCAAAGTGATACATAGTGACAAAGCAAATAAATTCTTCTCCTCCAACAATTCCATATGATTCTGTGTGCAGAGAAAAGTTATTTTTTTATCTATCCAGAAAATTTGTAGCTCCTCTATTACAGATCATACATTTCCATATCTTTCACA
>JBBUKS010000042.1:2801346-2811607 GCA_038050645.1 Hedychium gardnerianum
CCCCCCCCCCCCCCGAGGTCGGGTCTAACGGAAATGTAGAAACGATGACGCTGAAGGCAGACGGCAGTGGAAGACAAGTAGACGTTTATGACTAATTTGAACTGGTCAGTCCAATTATAGCAACCAAGAACGAGCCGAACCGGTTTGTGCAACACGGCTTACCAATTATACTGGATCATCGATGCAAAGTGGCCAGGCATCTGCAATGATTAAAATTCTATATGATTTTTTTAATAATTTTTAATGTATCATTTTAATATCATATAAAAAATAAAAATTTATTAAGAGACATCTTTAATAATTAAAATTTTAAATAATTTTTTTATAATTTCTAAGATATCACATTAAAAATATAAAAATTTATTATTCTTTTCTAAATAAAAATAATAATTAAATATATTAATTACAGACTTCATCTTCTAAACAAAAATAGATTTAAATTTTTACTATTACTCTTTAACTAAAAATCACAAACAGTATGCCCATGATTTAAATTTTTTTATTCAAATTTTTAATTCGAAATGTCCGCTTAATTCGTCCTTAAAACAACTGTTCTAAAGAAATACTTTCGACCCAACAAGTTTTCACAAATCACAGAGTGACCGTGAAAATTATACCAAATTTTTTTCTCGTAAGAATAAGACGGATCATTGGACTACCAAATTATGTTAGTTCTAGGAACTAGAACGATGGTTCTAGGGTTGATATTATTTAATTTATTTGAATTATTATAGATTTTAGGGAACAGTTAAGTTTTGTTTAACTCGTCAATATTTCTCTTTAAAAAAATAAAATAAAATTAGAAAGATAAACATTTAAACAATTGTTAATATAAAGCAGGATAAAATGCAACGGTTAAGGGCCAATTGAGATTATCACAGAATTTAATGGAGGGCCATGTAAAGTCTCATTGATGCCTCATCCAAATTACTCTCCACGCGTCCTTCTCTCCCTCACTTAAAAGACTTCGATTGGACTCAGTTCCATCACTCAATCTTTGCTCGATAGATTTCCAATTACTCACCGTTGGATCTTCATCAATCTCGCATCCCCACCCTCCAACTCCAGATAACCATCTCTCCTCGTCGCTTCAGCCGAAGAAAGAAGCGAAGAGATGGCCGCCCTCCGCTCGTCTCCGCTCGCCCTCTGCCCCGCCGTCGCCGCAGCTCCTTCCTCCGCCTCCTCCTTCCCTGCCCGAGTTTCCTGCTTCCTACGCTGCCTCCCCTCCGCCTACCCCTGCTGCTTAAGGATCCTCTCCCCTTTCCCCCGGCGCCGCCGAGGAGGCGGCGCCCTCGGGGCCGTCATGGTGGACTCTGCCGCCTCGAGATACGCGACAGCACTCGCCGATGTCGCCCATTCGAACGGCTCCCTCGAGAAAACAGCAGCCGACGTCGAGAAGTTGGAGCAGGCGTTCGCCGACCCAGCCATCGAATCCTTCTTCTCCAACCCTACCATCCCAGTGGAGCGGAAAGCCGAGGTAGTGAAGGATATTGCTTCCACCCTCGAGCTACTCCCCCACACCGCCAACTTCCTCAACATCCTCGTCGACATGCGGCGAATCGACATCTTCAATGAGATCGTTAAGGAGTTCGAGTTGCAATTCAACAAAATCACAAACACGGAGGTCGCCGTTGTCTCCTCGGTGGTGGAATTGGAATCCCAGGACCTTTCCCAGATCACGAAGGTGGTTCAGCAGTTCACCGGGGCCAACAACGTGAGGATCAAGACGGTGCTCGATCCTTCCCTCATCGCCGGATTCACGATCCGGTACGGGGCAACAGGGTCCAAGTTCATCGACATGAGCGTCAAGAAGCAGATGGATGAGATCGCTACGCAGCTCGATTTCTCCTCCATTGCCTTCTAATTAGCAGGTCTACATTTCTGTACTTCCTCCCTATCTTCCTCCTTTTATTTCTTGTGAACCGTAACGTAAATTATTATGTCTGATATGATGGAGGTTCCCTTTGAATCTTTGTCAAAGCTTGCATTTTGGTTGAATTCCTCATCAAGTCTGCTTCTTTTTTCATTCATCTTCTCCGTTTGTACTTCTCCAGATTGTGTAAGTATTATATACGATCTATGATACATTTGTGAATGATCATATTGGTCCTTCAACTGTTGAGAGTGTTCAAGCTAAATTTTTAATGTGATTTGTGCTCTTTTATGAATAGCATTTAAGCTAAATTACCAATAGAATCCTGATTCTTCCGAGCATGTTTCTGCTAATCTATCATCTATGTCTAGTTGCTAGATTTGCAGAAGGTCAACTTTGATGATATGATATACTTTGGAATTAGCTCTGATCTTGCAAAGGATCTCAAGTATTCTGTGTCAGGTTTTGACACTTGGCTGGTTTGTTAATGAAAGAAAGCTCAAAGTCAAGTTGCCACCTGAGTTTCATTTTGCTTTTACTCATTTATAATTCATTCACCTGAGTTGTCCGGGTTGACTTACAATTTGACTAATTGTTCATCGGTTGACCACTGAACCGAAACTAGTCCACTTCTTGTGTTCGTGGGCACTGTTTAGAAGGAAGAAGAATCAAAGAGGGAAGAAGACGAAGAAATAGGGAAAACACTAGCTCAAAGATGACCTCATCACAGAATCCTACATCATAGAACCATTGAGGCTCGCTCGTCTTATAGAAGAAGGCTGATAAAGTTGGTAGTGGCTCATGGAACCAAGGAAGATGCTTTACCTCCTCGACTTCACATTGCAGCGGAGTTATTAATGACAATAATAAATAATAATTTCGAATTAATTTTAATTAATTAAAATTTATCATAAAAAATAATAATTTTGGATATATTATTTGTTGCTATCATGATATCAAATATGACAAATATTAATTAATTAAAATTAATTCAAAATTATTATTCATTATTATCATTAGTTATAAGGTATCCTTATGTCAATTGATATGGTTGGAATAACAAGTTCCACTTGTGCTATACCTCCCATTGTGGCATTGGCAACAACTCATGGGCTGAGGAAGAGGCTCACATCTCTCCCTTGCCTATGTAAATAAGATGTAACAAAGTGATCCATATGTAGATTAGTGGATGAAAGAAATAAGTTTCACTTGTATTGATTGACACGAAATGAGATTTAAATTCATGCTGTCTACAAAATATAATGGAGTTAAATTATTTTATCAAAAAAATTCATCTTTGGAATTTGAGTGATGTTGGAATATAAATTGCAATATTTGTTTTTGTTCGTGAATAACTTTTATTCGAGTCATAGGGGTATCAATTTGGATAGATCAAATTGAGTTGAAGATCGATTTCTGGAAGAAAAAAAATTCAACCCGAGCCCGAAATCAATCCGAAAATTTTAAACTCAAACCTAAACCCGTATAACCTGACCCAACTCGAATAACCCGCCCAATCTAAAAAAAATCTTTTTTTTATTATTTTTCTATAATTTTTTATTTTTATCTCAATATTTTATCATGGTATACTAATATTATGTTATTTATATACATAAAATATCTTAATTTTTAAAATAAAATTTGATTTAATCAAAAAAACTCCTCTAAAATCTAAATTTATATCAACTCAGGTCAACTAGAATCAGATCCGAATCCAACCCGAACTCAAAAAATTTCAATCTGAACGTGATTTTTTTTTTTTTATCTCTCAGGTTGGATTGGTGGATGAGGTTCATTTTTACACCTCTATGTAACTCTTTAAAGTATTAAGAAATATTAATCAAAAGTACTGTCGGATCCGTGGCGCAATGGTAGCGCGTCTGACTCCAGATCAGAAGGTTGCGTGTTCGATTCACGTCGGGTTCATATTCCAATTTTTGTATTTCTCGGGATGCATTTTTAATCCTCGTTTTCTATTTTTTTTTAATCAAGCTTAATCTTTCTCTTCAGTCAATTATGAAAGGTAAATCAGCCTCGAAGCATTCTGCCCTTATTATATATTATTTTCAATCTTTGAAAGGATATGGTAATATTTATCCAGACAAACTTAAATAGAAAGAGTTTTAATAAATTTAACATGTGCATATTCTATTTTTAATAAGTATATTCAAATACTTATAGTTTTCTAGCAATTTTAGCACGTTTTTATTTAACAAATCATTTTTATGTTAATTAGAAAAAAAATATTTAAAATATCTTATCTTAAGTTGTAGACATAATTCAACAATACAATTTAATTTCATCCAACTTAAAATGCAATTTAGAAGTGGTAAATGGATTGACATATTAACCTATATATAAAAATAAATCAGTTTAAAAAAATAGTAAGTTTTAAATGAATGTTTGTTAATTTTATACCTTATAAAATTATTTTTTTAAAGATGTATATTTTAATTTAATTTAATATATTTTATAATACAAATATAGTTAAATCCCACCCCTAATTGTTTAGTTATTAGAGACCAAAATATAAGTAAGAACTCTTATATTAACAAAATCATATAATATGTTTTGAAAGTAGAAGTTAGTCATTAAAATATTATAAGATCTTTACTATTACTAATTATCCATTATAAAATAGTCCCTTACATTTGTATGGAACATATGCATTTGTTTTTTCTTTTTATTTCTCCATATATATATATATTTTTAAAAAAATTAAGAAGCCTTGGATTACAATTTTTTGATGGTAGGTGTTGATATCTTCATGCCAATTCTTTTGTTAGAGTAGGTAGAGTAGTTCGATTTTTCTTGATTATTAGAAAGACAGAATGGCATGATGAAAATTGATGGAATTGGATCGCAAAAAACAATAATCTTGTGGATCGGATGAACATGATAGATGCTATTCAAAGGGATCTCGATCAATTAGGGTTGATTGATTGTAGCAAACACGATCGACCATTGAAAGTTTAGAGGCTAAAAGCCACCTTGGACATAAAGTCAATGAAATATAACCTATTTAGTGATATTTTCTATGATAAAATTCAAATTAAGGGATACATCAATCTTAAATAGCTTTCTTTTAGTGACAAATATCTCATATTGTGAATTTGATATTACCATATTTAAAAGACAAACCAAAACAGAATACATTGTGGAATGAATCACTGAATCACTACCAATTTCACAGTTAAAAGAAACAACAAATCACTGCTTGAGACTCCAATTTACACAACCACAAATCTTAACATGTTTTCCCACATTTCACCCTTCAATCTATTGATGACTAAATCAAAGTGAATCCCGCCTAAAACAGCAACAATGCAAACCACAGTAATCAACTTGATGTTTCTGGACCAGCCAACGATGATGCTAAGTTTGAACTCCAATGCAAACAGACAAGAAATGATTCTGTTGTTTGTGTAGTCAGAGAATTGTGCAGTGGCACCTGTTCTGTTTTGAGGCTCTCGCGAGTTGCTTCTCTGTAATGGAGTCTCATTTTATATTAGTGAGGGGATACAGATATCTAGCAATATTATTAAAATTTTGGACCATAATTATAATTATAAATATCTAATGTTATCAATTAAATAAGTCATAAATTAATATGGTCAAATTTAGAATTAAAGAATTGATTTAAGGACTTAATTGTCATGAATATAATAGTATGGATATCACATATGTAATTTTTGATTTGTTGAGAGGCCAAATTAGAAATAAACAAACTTAGGCAATTATACATAAAAGTTATGGTCCCAATTTGCAGTACGACAATTTTGTTTTGTATCCCATCAATGAAACTCTCTGGATTTTAAGAGTTCTGGTACACTTCCGTAATTATTGTAGCAAAAGATGATTACGCTCACCCCAGGCGTCCCTCACAGCCGGTCCCCAAATTATGTGAAGAGAGGTAAATCACGGGGTCTGCTTATAACCGATCACCAAGTGGCTAGGGGGTGGAAGAAGTTTTTTTCCCCAAAAGCATGCGCCCGGCAGGAATTGACCCCTATCTCATTGTAGCAAATCTGTCACCCATTAGTCATCTGGGTACGCTTCCGCAATTATGATTATTATGTTTGTGATTTCTTAAGAATTGAATAGAGTTTAGGTTTTTGTGTTGAGATTTCCCAACTTTTTGTTCTAACAATTGGTATTAGAGCAATCTATTCCAAATTCTTAAAAAATTATTCTATGAGATCCACTTCAGGCTATGTTTTCTTGTTGGCCGGCAGAGCTATCTCTAGAAGTGCCAAACAGGCACTGACAATTTCTTTCACCATGGCAGCAAAGTTTATAACATGTTACAAGATGTCTAATCATGGAATATGGCTAAAAAATTTTGTCATTGGGTTGCGTATTTTGGGAAGGGTTGAGAGACATTATTTTGTGACAATATATCAACTGTATTGTATTGTAACAATAATAGGAGTTCAATAAAATTAAAGCACATCGATATCAAGTTTCTTGTTGTGAAAGAAAAAGTACAAAGTTGACAAATTTCAATAGAACACACAGGCACAAACTCCATGATAGTCGATCCTTTACGAAGGGTTTACCACCCAATGTCTTCTATGAGCATACCACTCATATGGGTATTATTCAATTTGGTGAAGTCTAGATCCAGTGGGAGTTTGTACTACATATGTTTTCTATATATGTTTGATTATGTTGTTGAAACTTATGTATTTAGATATTTTCTGATCATATAGAAAGTTCAATGTTTACTTTATTACACTTTGTAAAACTTAAGTTAAAGTTTTGATCTCACTTTGGTTAAGGAGGACTAATTCAAAATTAACATGAATAGATCACCTTGCATGTAATTTTCATGTCACACATTCATGATTGATCTATGTCATTTGATTGTATTGATGTATGTGATCATTGATGGTTTAGTTGTGAAAGATACAACAAAGAATATATTGACCATGTGTATGAGGTAAAAGCAACAAGAATCACATTTACAGTTTTAATTCAATGGGCATTGAATGGTAGAACGTAAACAGAAAAAACATGTATGTTGGATGAATTCATAATTACTACCTAGTTAATTGAAGAGTTGGGTAAAATTCTATATGAAAGTCGATATCATTTTTTTAATGATAACTACTTGGTTTAAGTACCATAACGCTAGAGCATTTAGACAAAACATAGTAAGCTTATACCCAAAGAAATAGGATAATTGTTTCGTGGTGAATCTGAGTTACTCTTTTAAGCATGTTTGTCTAAGTAGAACACATGCACGTAGTCCAATTGGGTTACAATGATCCATTCAGGGTGAAGGAACAAGATGACAATATCAAGCCACTATAGAATGCATCAATCTATTGATATAAGAACAAAAATTGATACTACAGATGAAAGATTTTGCATATGAATGTCAAGCTTCCAATTTGCATCGAAACTAAAACACAGTCGACAGAAATGCTGAATCCGTGGTCATTGAGACAGAAATGGAACTAGCAAGAAAAACTATTTTATAAATAAGGTAATTATGATCTATCAGTATTCTAGGCCAATTTTATCCTAAGAAATAGCTGTTACTTGACAGTATAACAGATACAGCAACAATCAACATTATGATTTGAGCTATGCTGAAGTAAAAGATGTGCTGCAAACAAGAGAGGAAGTAAATCCTAACCTACTAAGTAATGAAAAATCCAATCCCTAAAAGGTATAAAGTTACTTTGACAGTAGTTGTAAGTTTTTGCATGAGCAAAGAAAGAAAGTACCATCAGTTTTGTCAGAAACAGGAGGCCGAACTACAACATGCATAGTGATCAGACCACCGGGAAGCTCACCAACAGATACCCTCGACTCAGCAATAGTCAGGTGGTTATCCAGTATTTTTCCAGCATTTATGAGCTTCACATCATTTATTGTTCTTGGGGCAATTTCTTTGTCTGAAAAGAAAAACATGAAAAAGGTTACAAAGGAATAGTGATGAAAATATATAAAGGTTGTCATGAGGAGACAATAAATAATCTCATTAAGTTGAATGTGTTATACGATACACTAGTAAAATCCTATAATAAAGAGGGGAACATTTCACGCAATGACGATCATGATAGCAAAGAATCATCTGCCAAAAATTTTACAGTATGTTATTAATTAATTATGTAGTTTAGTTAGAAGATATCATTACTAAACTGATGTGAAGTACAACAAAACGTGCAGAATGGATCATGAAGTTTACGTTTTGGAGTGGCATATCAATAATGATAGATTTACTTGCAGCAACATATGAATAATGATAAATTATTTGCAGAAAGAGATTTATCTTAAACATTCCGTTCACAAATTGTCCAACTCATTGACAATTGCAAATGTAAGATTACTAGTTCCATCAAATGGGCATTGTATAACCTACAATCACAAATTTTCCAACTCGTTGACAATTCCAAATGTAAGGTTGCTAGTTCCTTCAAATGGTAATGGTTATACCTACAAATTCTCATTTTAGTTTCTCATACAGAAGTACAATAGCCACCATGTTAGATCACAGAACATAAGTGAATCTGGTTAGAATTGAAGATTTAGAATGTCCAAGCAAATAAACATATAACCAGTTAGAACGTATGATATGGAACAAAGAAATTTGTTCTCTAATTCTTCCATGATTTTATCCCAATTTATCTCGGCAGCAATCTAATTTACTGTCGTAATCATGGATTTATCTATTACTAAAATTATATATCCACCTGCAAAAAGTAGGGAACTGATCCAGAAATCAATTGATTCATTGTAAGTATTATCCCAATACATGGGAATGGACAATTGTAGACCAAGCCACCAAGGCAGCGAAGGTGATTCATAAGTGGAAAAAAAGTTGTAAAATAATCATAATAATAGAAATCAAAGACAACTGCACATGGATAACATGGGAATGCTACCACAAGTTAATAGCAAGTAGGAAAGCAGAAACTAAAATAAAATGTTGATTTCCCATTCAGTATCTTCTAAACCCTTTTATATCCAATGAACCAATGACAGCCTAAAGCAAGAAGTATCAGAATCATAGAGAAGCAAGGAAATTGTTGCTTTGTTTGTTATACAAATTTCCATGGTGCTCACGAGTTAACTCTTTTAAAAACTTCAAAGAGAATGACTAAAGTAATGGACTTAATCCAGGGGGAAAAGTTTTAAAAAGGCACAAAAAAGAAAAAAGAAAAAAGAGAGAACTGAAAACTGACGCCGAAGTCATCAAGCTCTTACCTTGAGGCCATCGAGAGATTACGAATTCTTTGAGAGACTGCACGGTGGTGGAAGGCTTATACTTGGTCGGCCCGATGTCGGTGCCATCAAAGAGTCTAAATTTGAGCTCAATCAAATCCTCTTCGGCCATTCCAAATAACTTCCGCTAGAAAAAGAAACTTCGATTCAACATCCCATGGTTTCCAATTGAAATAACGATGCCGATCTTTACCCAAATCCGTAAAAGCCCTAATCTGGTAGCAGCGATTGAAGTCGCGATAAAGGAGGAAAAAAAAGAAAAGCCCTTTTCGAGCAGGAAAGTGGGATCCGAGATTAGATGAGGGAAGTATAGTGATTCAGCGATGACCTAGATCGAAGTCTTGCTGTTCCGGCTGAAGAAGGTATCCGGCGCATAAAGATTGGATTTTGATGGACTCTGAGGGGAAATCGGCGACCGGGGAGGCCTCCCGCGTTGACGCAGGCGGAGGGGAAGGCGACAGCCCTTCTTATTCCAATCAGTAAAAATATTAAATTAAAATAAAGTTGGTCGAAATTTCCATTTCACCCTAAGTTTATTCTCTTTTTCAATATGCCTCCTCTTTAAAAAATTCAGATTTTTTAAACCTTTGTACTAACTGGCTGTTAACATCGCTAGTTCATCTTTAGGAAATTTATTTATCATCATTTTAAAAAATATTGCACCATAATTATGTGAAGCATATTTAACAATATTTTAGGATTTATGATGCAGTAAAAGAGTGTCAAATTTGTTGATATTAATAATTTAATCCTAAATTTTGATATATAATAATAAATTAAAATTAAATTATTATTATTTAACAAGTTGAGCTAAATATACATGTTAACTAATTTAATGGATCTAGATGATCAAACACCAGGCTGAAGTCTAGATGTGTGATTATAGCAGGAAGTCTAGTTGGGTCAGAGGACCAGACAGTTGACGGGAAGTCCAATCGGGTCAAGGAGGACCAAACGATTGACTGAAGTCCGTTTATAAAATTCCGACAGGACGACTTGGTGGGTCAAAGATCAGATGTCGAGGAGGTTACTCGACAATCGATAAGTGAAGTAAAAAACTGGATGAGCGAATTCAATGAGGATGAGTTCCCGGTAGGGACTTAGGCGTCAATCCAACTTAGGTCCAATGTGAAACTCCAAGTTGAGATCATG
>JBBUKS010000042.1:2815775-2854924 GCA_038050645.1 Hedychium gardnerianum
CCGTGACTGCGAGAAAACCGGGGGAGAAGCCTCCGTCTCCTTCCCGTCAACCTTTGAAATCTTCGCCGGCGACGAGCGCCACCGTGAGAGAAAAGACAGCGAAGCCATCTGCCTCCGCCGCTTCTCGGGCCGCAACAAAGCCGGCGATCTCATCGGATAAAGCAACAAAGACTCTGAAAACCGGCGTTAAGGGACGGAGTAGCCCGTCCAGCAGAGCCGTCGCATCCCGGAGGCCAAAGGAGACGAGTTCGTCGGCCGACGCTGCCGCTCGGATTACAACAAAGAGCGTGGAACCGGTTGTTACAGAAAATAACAATCAAACCGAGGAGCAGGACTCTGTTTCCATTGCTTCAACGGATATCCACGTCCCCGACGAGCACCACGACGACATCTGCTACGAAAACCTCATGGAAGTG
This sequence comes from Hedychium gardnerianum, assembly GCA_038050645.1. Lineage (NCBI taxonomy): Eukaryota > Viridiplantae > Streptophyta > Magnoliopsida > Zingiberales > Zingiberaceae > Hedychium > Hedychium gardnerianum. The sequence goes on from JBBUKS010000042.1 coordinate 2,816,192, forward strand.
GAAGAAGCCATCAAAGAGATCGAGGATGACCACATCGAAGAAAAAGATCAAGTCTCGGAGTGTGAAGAGCATCACGAGTCGCCTAAACAAGATCCTGATGGAATTTTCGATCCCCACGGAAGCATAGTGAGCGAGAGCGACAACGAGGAGCTCTCCGGCGAGCCACCTGCTGAAGCAGAAGAGAGTCATAAGTCTCCGATGGCAGAACCAAGCAAAGAATTCATCATCCATGAGAAAATAGAAGATGTCGCAGAGGAAACTAGTCTTAATAACTCGCCGGTGGAAGAACCAAGTACTGAGAAGATAGAAGTTGAAACAAAGAAGATTACTGCTCTGGCGGCACCGTTTAGCAAGCCAGCAGCGGTGCCTGAGAAGAAGAAGGAGGCGCCGGTGAGCAACGAGGTAATTGAGGAGACTAGGAGCAAGCTATTGGAGAAGAAGAAGAGCAAGGTAAGTGCTTTAGTCGGAGCGTTTGAGACGGTCATCTCGTTGCAGGATGACGAAGGTCAACCTGGTCAAAGCCAAAAGTCAACGTAAAGGTTAATGAACCGAGAAATTCAGCCGGTCTCAATCCGGTTTGGTTCGCTAAACCCTGGTTTCAGCCATTGTCAGAATGGAGCTAAAAAAAATTATTCTTTTTTCCAGTAATATATATTTTTTTTATTTTGAAATTGAACAATATTAAACAATTTAGCCTTTTCCAGTTCATTCATCATTGCCACGAAGGTATTTTTATATCATGTAATTTATCATGTAATTTTTTGGTTCCTTATATATATAAATGTTGATAGAACATTAAGCTACTAATCCATGGTAGTTTAGAACAAATGGTCTGGTAAGGCTTTGTACCTTTTTAACAAAAAATAATGTTTTTTCAAATATTAAGTTAGCTTATGAAACAAATCCAATTTGGTAACCAGAGAAATTAAATTAGGCCAATTTTTTTAAAAATATATATATATATAAAAAAAATTCATTGAAATGCGCATCCGGGGAATCGAACCCCGGTCAGTACCGTGGGAGGGTACTATGATACCACTACACCAGATGCGCCTGGACTAATATACGTTACTGTATGTAATATATAAATAAATTTAAATATTATATTCAATTTGCTCTATATTTTCTTGACATCTAAACATTTCAAATGACAAATATATGCCCTCCATAACCTTAAGCCTTTTTTTTTTAAAAAAAGTTTTTCCCCCTCTTAAGCAAGATCTGAAGTGGACAAATAGAATTCTTGGTGCAACATTAGATCAGTTAAATACATACAATCTAATCAATCTACTTCAAGTTTCATAAAGTTACAATAATCCATGATGATTTAGCTGTCTACATCAAAAATGCATTCAAAGTTTGTAAAAAAAAAAAACAAGACAAGGCTTGTAGATAACAATCCTCAATCAGCATCTTCTATTTCTTCATCCTCTGGCACACCCCTTAGATACAACACATTATTGCACCTGCAGAAATGTGTTGGAAAAGAAAAACATGTTTCAAATTTGATGGATGCCAAAAATTGACAACTATGCTTGTGCTTTATTTATAGTTTTACCTTATCAGAATCTCCCCCAGGTTTCCAGTAAATTGGCCATCAATGAATTCTTCAGTATTAGCCAGCTACATCATCAGAACAAGAAGAAATCAAAGTGAGTTAAGATAAAGGTCCAATGAATTTTTAATGTAAGAATAATAATAAAATGACAAAAGAAAAAAGAACATTTTTTATCAAATCATGAAATGAACTCAACCTGTCTGTGTTCATTTTTCAACAATTCTCATCTTTCAACTTCTTTTTTTCCCCCCTATATTATCCTTCATTTTCAAGTTCCCTCAAAAATGTAACTGGAAATTCTAGTTGAAAGTCATTTCGAGGCATGGTTTTGGAACCAAAAATTAGATATTTGATTTCCTTCTTCCAACCTAAGATGATCACGGAGTCACACTTTAATTTTGCATATACTTAACTAGTGGGCCACCATTTTATTGTTCTTTTACCACGCAAGCAAACTCGCAAAGATCAGCTTGCAAAGTTAAATCCCCAAATTAATCCAAAATTAAGGTGCAAGAAAACAAAAATAATCACCTTAGGTTGGAGAAGACTCAAATATCCATCTAGTTTTTGTTTAAAATCATACCACAAGCTCAAGTTATAGATTTTTTTTTCCTGCCTTTATTCACCAATCAATGAACTTGCCGGGTTAAACCCTTAAGTTATTGCAAAATAATCATCTTAGATGGGAAGGAACTCAAATCTCTAATTATTGTCCAAAAAAAATGCCACAAGCTAATTCGTAAATCAACTTGCACTTGAATTTTTGGTAGAAACTTGAAAATCAAGGATATACCATGCATAAAATAAATGTTCAACCATGAATTGGTAACAGCGGGACATGATTTGTTTAAAGGTCCAAGGAAAAACTGAGGCATTTATATATTGAGAGACAGTTATGATAAGCAAATACTGTTTATTTACCTGCAAGTTCATGTAGGAATCTACTGACACAAGATAACCTGAGACAATACAGAAAGAAAATGGAAGTAGTGAGTTAAGTGATATATTTGGAGAACCTCCAACACAATCAACCATTAGATGCAAACATGTACTGGCGCATAAGCAATCATATGTATATACATGCAGTCATTTATCTCAAACATACTCCTTTTTTGTCTACATAGGAATCAATCCCTTTACATGGGGATTTAGTCCAGGCGCCTATCTCTTGAGATACAAGTCAGTGACCTATCTTAAACATACTTTCTTAGGCATAACCATAAACCGTAACTTACCTTTGTATTCCATTCCCCACTTTAACTTCACAATCACAGGCTTCCCAGTTAAATTGTTCAAGAAAGGTTTAGGGTTAACTGGCACAGTCTGCAAAGAAGCAAACAAAGGAATGTTACAGGTGGAAAACTTAATGAGGAAAAAGGACAAACAACTACAAAGCTACAATAGGCTTGGAAACACTGTCCTCGATCAATAAGAAATATAAGAACGAAAAAAAAATGAAAAAAAAAACAAACAATTACGGAGATCAACGCACAAATCCACAAGCATTTAAGCAAATTATCCAAGCGAATTCTTATTTCATAAAAAAAAAAAATCATTTCCATCAAGCGTGCAATCTCTCTGGAGGAACATTAAGATGCTTAAATGAGCTAATAAAATTTGTTAGACGAGATGGATTTCTTCAGTGACAAGTTAAATGATAGATCTATTAATAACCTGAAGACGCCATGAGAATCAAAAGACAAAAAGAGTGAAAGAAGAGGAGGATTGAGAGCTTACAGCCATCAGTGAATGAAGCAAGGGACTCCTCCGGAGCACGACGGCCGACGCGGAGAAGCAAGCCGTGAGCTTTATTACTAGGGTTTTTGGAGCAGAGAGGTAGCCATATTTATTGATGGGCTGTTGTATATGGGCTTTAGCATTGTGAGCCTATACAATAAATTTCCTAAATCACAAATAAATTTTATTATTTCATGTCGATCCGGTTCGTCCCCCGGTCCGGTCCAGTCTCCTCTCGGCCGATACAATCATACAATGTCCCCAGGCCCGACCTGGTTCTCCCGCGTAAAGTTCAAGCCATTCACGTGCAATCGAGTTAAGTTTTAGAGAACATATTCACTTTGCCTCGTAAAGTTTATGCGCCTTTCCATTGTACCCTCTAAAATTTCAGAAGTAATGTACTGTTTAACTTAGTCCCCAAGCTTACAAAAGCATATGAGATCAACCCCAAGCTTAACTTTGTCTAAGTCAAATAGCGGTTCATGAGCAATTCTCAATCGATATGAATAACGGATACGGGTATACGAGAGTACTTTCCGCGTTTATACAATATTGTTATCCTGCCCGAGCTCCCGGTGAACAACAATTTCATGTTCTCCTTGTGTTACATTGGCTCACCTGCTATTCCAAAAGAAAACAAGCTTTAACATCCTCTTTAAAGTTCCATCAATTCACTTGCAAGTCAAGAAAGCAAGGGCCTTGCTGTTTTTGCGAGTTGAGTTTGGCAAACAATGCTATCAAATGAACAAGCTTATGAAGGCCTCCAAGTATCCAGCAAGCTGAAAGGAAACAGCAGTTGTTTTGCTCACAATGTAGCAATAAAAAACAAGAGGGTGTTTAGTATTTTGTTACCTGGCCCAGTATCCCCTTTCCAGTCTGTCCCTCGATGACCAACCCTGCTGTGAGGCCGATCATAGCGAGTGTCCCATTTATCGCTTCAGCTTGGCGGCGTCTCTGAAAACAGGATGAATGATCAGGTACTTGGCAGACATGTTGAAATTGCTACGATTGGATTCCAATATCCAATCTGTCAATGTTCTGCTCTAATTCATAAGATATTAAGTACATTCATGTTCATTTGTATGATTGTTATTTGTCTAAATTTTGAAGCTGCTGATGCACTTGTGGGATATTTGTCCTACATTTTTCTGGTAAAAAGTTATAAAGTTAGTTTAATAGATCCCAATGATATTTATGTAGGCTCGATTTTTTACTTGGAGAGAAATTGTAGGAGAGACAAGTAAACAAAGAAACCAACTTTCTTATCCTCCTTACTTTTCTCTCCATCTGTTGTTTCTCTCAACCTAAGAGAGCCCTTAAAGATGTGACGTGGAGATTGCTAGTCCACTTCCAGTAGTGTACTCTACCTAGTAGTGTAGGCCTAATTGCTCGAAGATGGCTTTTGAGCCACGGGCGAGTGAAGAACACAAATACTGTGGAGTCTTCTATAGAATTTGCTAGTCCCTTGGCAGCCACATCTGGCTGAAATTTAAGCCTCTATAAAATGACTACTTTTTAACAAAACAAGAACCAAAGTGAAAATGATCACTCATTGATCATCCTTCCTCAATGTTCAAAAATCAACCACATTCAACAATAAGAATAGCATTCAGTGATTTCTTACTTTAAGTTTTTCTTTGGCTTTGATTTCTTGCATCTGTTTTGCTGCTAATCGTTTGGCTTCTACAGGATCAACCATTATGACTGGATCATCAAAACTTCCTTTTCCCTGTGATGTCTACATAATTGAAGCATGTACATCTTGTGTGAGAAGAAGAAATGCAAAAAGAATCAAATATTATACAATCAACACTGAAGGCAGCAAAGCCATGCTGGAAAGATGTAATCTCCCAATTCAACCTTTATCATTATTACATGAGAGCATAAAAATGTTTAGAGAGAGAACTCAAGATAGATATTTGATACATTTAATCCTTAAAGCACAAGAATTCCTAGTAAACTCTAAAGTCACAAGAAATCAGTTCACATAAAGAGATAGTAGTTATTCTTATTACTCTATCCACTTGGAACACTATTCCAACTCTACATTCCAATTAACTATAATTTTGTGTATCAGATCACTATTGTGTTTAAAAAAAAAAACAGAATGGGCATTGATTGCAAGAAATATATTCAGTTCGATAAGTGTAAACCAAATTAAACAAGTAAATCTATATCAAGAAGATGGAAACTTATACTATGAATCTATTTAGTAAAACTTTGAAGGCAAGATTACAAAACCTACCTAGGATTTTCTAATATCTTAAGATCTTACTTTACTGAATCAAGAACCATGATCTATATTTTGTCTTCAATCACCTTCTGTCCAGAGAGAGTATGATCAAAACTTAGCTAGGGGGTCAGAACCTACTAGGGTAGGAAACTGGGTGCTTCACTATGACTTTGACCATGATATAGTTATGGAACAGTGCACACCTTCTTACCACCTAATAATTCATTGAGCAGGCTAACTCGTGAAAGTTTGAGGATAGCAACTACGCTTTAGCAAAAAACAATAATGATAATAGGCCTGAAGTGAGAAGCAAGGTCTCTTGGGTTGCAAGGGTGTAATAGGCATGGATCAATGTAAGCAACAAGGGTATGGAGCTGGAAGGGCTTCTACATGTGGAGCTGAAGCATGCACTACTCGATCATATAATTTCAGTCTGTCTCTTATGTAGTCATTACAATATATCAACATCAACAAACTGTATTAATTCCAACTATGTTATTCCTATATCGCTTAAGAGCTAAGAACCATGCTACCAGAGTTTACGACACCTTTTATGTAGGTTGACAAAATTTAGTACATCTCTGAACCTTCAACAATGCTTAGGAGTTGGGACTTGCATCGACAAATTTTCTCTTATGTCATCCTATCTCATAGAAAATATGCCATCCTAAACCTTCAAAGCTATGGAGGTAAGATTTACACCTAAGACTTGGGATTTGGCCTTGAATGCATGGATTTTGGTGAAAAAGGGAAATTGATGTGAAATATCATTGGGCACTTGGGCATTTTGTAAATGGATAAAGAGATTTGAAGAGCATATATGAGTGTGATCTGTATCAATTGCTACAATGTCATATCACAGCATATGTAGCACTCGTACAAGTAGAATAAACTTATGATGCCATGGCAAAAAAAATTGTATAGAGACATTTGCATAAAGTAATTGGAATTTAAAGAATAACTCATGAAGGTATTGAAATTGTAGCAAAGACATTGTTGAAAAAAGATGCGATGAAGGTCTTTCTAACTTCTCCAAGTTCAAAAGATGATTGTAATCTATATCAAGAACAACTTATGATTCTAAGATAAAACACCATTTTGTATTTGACATAGTCACATGCAAAATTACTTTCATCATCTTTATGATCAAACCGTATTTGCCTCCACTATTTGAGGTATGTTACATGAATCTTTATCCCTAATAACATTGACTAATGTTTTCTTGGTTTCACTTTGTTACATGCAGAACTACTGAAATGTTTTCCTAGCATACTAAGCATCTATATAACAACCGGGAGATGTTTTCCAATCAAATCATGATTAAGTTAAGCTGAAACAGTATAAGAACCATATGAGGAGACCTGGAGCATACATTTGCATTTACAAAAGCCAGTAACCTTTGTTTTTTGCTTATCCACATTACCATATTTGCCTGTTGTCTGCTTTGCAAAATCCGGCTAGAAGAAAAAGGGAGGAAAAAAAGGAAATTAAGATTCACAGTTGAGAGTAGGATATCAGTATTTGTTCATAATAAATTCAAAAGTCTGTCAGAAGAAGAAAGGAATTGAATTCCTCCACCCACTCCTCTTCCTTCAAAGCAAACATGGAAAAAATGACAAATTTGTTCTTTTCCTTTCTTTTCTCCCCAAATTTTCTCAAAGTAACTACACCATCAGTTGAAATTGTGGCTAAAAAAGCAAATAGAGTACGAAAGGAAATTTAAAAGTAGACTGTTAAAGAAGGTTCATGTGATTGCTTAGGAAAAAAGTTGTTGCTGGATACTAATCACATGAGTACCAAATTTAGCATTCATTATGAATCAGTTGCATCCTAAGTAACGGCAAGGTAGAGCACATGATTTTGACCAACTCTAAAAACAATATATTACTGTATAATACACACAGATTAAATGTGGCGTGCCAAATGTATTCCTACATTAAGTTGGCTCGAACCAACCAAATGAGTCAGGTTGCAGTCAGAGGAATACAAATCGAGCTCGGTTGAACCAAACCCGGAAATACTAGTACAACTTGCCCAAGGTGAACCAATGCTTGGCTGAGGTGGTCATTGACTCACTGAGTTCGGTAGAGGTGTGGGAGACTATGACTGAGGTGTCAAGAGGGGCAGATGAGTTCGGTTGAGGTGATGCATCCCTAAGCCGAGTGTCAAAACGCGCATTTCATCCAAGCCAAATTAATACAGGAACATATTTAATTCGTTGCGCATCAGAACATAATAACACTACAACTAGGATATCCAGAGAGAGATATAAACTTATAATCGATAAAAAGGGGGCACATAGACATAATCCCCGTGGTTGGGAATCAACAATTGTTGAAGAACAAAACGGCAAAAAAACAATAGAAGATAAGTTCTCCAAAAGAGAGAGAGAGAGAGAGGTTAACAACGTTGAATTCTGAACAGGGAGTCCACTGAGGCATAAGACAAAACAGGGAAGGGACTAGAAAATTCAAATGCACAAAAATGTTCCTTCCTCGCGAAGACTCTAGGAAATCTCCGATTCGATCATACGACCCCTTTCCGAATCGAAAATTTTCATCTTGGGAGGCTAGAGACTGAAAAATCCCACCTTGATGGCTAGAAGGCATCGGTTACTTGCAAATATGTATGCAAGAGGGAGTGAGTTGGGGTCGTTCACCTGCGAGATGCTCTGGAGGCGGAAGAAACGTAGCTGGTGGACGGAGGGCCTCCGGAGGTGGGAAGCGACAACATCGTCAGCGGCGAGCGGCGAGCGGCGATGATGGTTGCGGGATGTGGATGTGGTAGACTTCGTGCTCTTTCGTAGATTAATTATTCTACTCTGATATATATAATTTATTGAGTCCCATTAAAATAAATATTATTATAAAAATTAAATATTAATTAATAATCAAAATTTTACGTTTCGTCTTTATCATTACGAATTATTTTTCATTTTTATCCTCTCTATAATGTATTATCATTATCCGAATTAATTATATTAATTCTCATAATTTATTTTTTTTCTATTAATCTTGAAATAAATTGACGAGTCTCCACGGGATGAGTTGATAGCTAGTGCATAAAGTGTTGCTATCATGAGATCTGGGAGTCAAATCCTGACTAGTAGTCAGATTCCTATCCTCCTTTATGTACTAGTCACTGTTTAGACTAATTAGATTAGCTCCTGTGATTTATCTTCTCCGAATTGGTCTTGGGATGAGCAGGCGGGGGCGCTGGAAGCGAGCGTTTCGTCTTTTGCCACCTGAGACGAATTGACGAGAGTACTGAAGCGAGCATTTCACCTTTTTAACACCACGAATTATTTTTCTTTTTTAAATTAATTTTTCATAATTTACTTTTAAAAGTAAAAAATGTTTTTAGATAAATCGCGCCGGACCAGACATTCGGACCGGACGCAGCGGACCGAGCGGTCCAGCTGAACCGTAGCAGGCATAGTGTTAGTTTCCTTCGTCGCGTTCTTCGCCGCTCGAGTCCATCGGCAAGATCTGGAAGCAATCCGCGATTAGCCGGCGTCTCTCGTTCGCCTATCTTTCCCATATTTCCTTGCCCAAACCGAGGAAGAAGCGCATCTTCCTTCAGCCTCGTGCGGCTCGCGATCCTTCCTCTATCGGCGCCGAGCCCGAAGGGCAGTCAGGTTCTTCTTCTCGCTTTGATTACCCCTTGTTTGTTGACTTTTCGAATTTAGAATGCCATGTTTGTATAGACTCGATTGGTAGAGGGATCGTCTGGGTTTCTGAAAAATCGTCCTTTGCGTCCAATTTTTGACTGATATTAGGAAAATTCCACTTCCAGTCAATTTTCAAATGGATTCAGATAATTTGGGTGTTCCTTCGGTTTTATATGGTGGGTCTATGATTTCTTGGATTAAAAGAATGTGCTGGTCTTTTCCGAGAGAGAAATCCAAGTGATACTTTGGTCTTTAGGCTTCCAATTATGCTGAATTTTTTGATTTGATGATTGTTGAATGCCAAATTGCGAAATTGATAGCGCAATTGTAAATTGTGAACTGAAGTATTAACATGAGAGTTGAGATATCATCTTGTGAAGGATACTATGTTTTTGAGCTTCAGCTGTTTAAGAAGCTAATCTAAACGTAGAGTGACTTATCCTCACTCTTCTCCGTAATCTGGCAATTGTTTGAATCCCATTACAGTTTCCAATTGTTAGATAGGCCTACTTTTGGGTAATTTTGGAATTCCAATAACTTAAATAAAAAGATTATTTTGAAGACTCGGATTGCATATAATACAAGCGTGATCTTTCTTTTTGTATGTGATAATTTAATCTTCCAAATTTTCTAATTACCTTTTCAATGCTGATCATATATAATCAAAGTAATTGGAATCTGTTGTTTTTTTTCAGAAGCATGAGAAGGCGGCCTGGGATTGCTGGTCTACAGAGTGCAGCTGCTTCCAGGGTACTATTCTCCCTTCAATTCTTTGTATTTGCAGTTATTTGTGTGAGTTGAAACTCACGTTACATTGTTGTATTATTCATGTTGCTGTGTATTCCTTGGTAAGTGGCTGATATTTCACTTTCACAGCCAAATACTCCCTTTGTGATGTTTTTTTCATTAGCTTAACATTAAGTCTGTGTTTTGCTCTCTAATTCTCAGTATGCCTGATAGTTATTTCATTATTCCTTCAGTATTATTTGTATTATTGTTCTTGTTTTATTGATAGGAACAATATCGACAAGTTGGTGAAAATGTTGCTAGGATCAGGACAGATCTCATGAAGGAACAACTTACCACATTTCGATCACAACTAGAGGAATTTGCTCGCAAACACAAGGTTTACTAATGTCCACTATTTGCCTCAGTTTTGATCTATCCAATTATCTTCTTAATATTTGTGCATATGAATTGATTTGGCTTTACATAGAGCTTGATTTTAGATAAAATCCATGTTGTTGATCTTGAATGTTTTATGGCATGGTTTTTTATCTTTGTTTTTATTGTTTTCTTAGTTGTTCTTGATTTTTTTTTAAATGAATGCTTATGTTTTATGCTTCAAACTATTGTTGTTTCATTTGGGATCTTTTACTAGAGCTAGTCTTTGCAAATGTTTGTGTCATCTATCTTCAGTATTCTTACTCCACCTTTTTCTATTGCTTGATGGTGATTTTATTCATGGTTCCAATTGCAACCATCTTTGTGAGTCTACTAGCAGCTGATGGATTGTCTGAAACTGGTGTTCCATTTTCTGATTATGTTGCCTGAAGAACTATCATTGAATATTATCTTTATTTTTTTATGCAACTTACTCTATATGTTAAATGTTAACCTGTCAATAATGTAATTTAAATAAACTGTATTTGTTAGGAAGCAACTTTTTTGATTTGTAAGTTAATCAGTACTTAATTATTATTACTCTTCCATCCTCCTGAATTTACATATTATGCTACAATTGTCTTGGTTGCAGAATGACATCCGTAAAAACCCCGTATTCAGATCACAATTCCATGAGATGTGTTCCAAAGTCGGAGTTGATCCCCTAGCCTCAAACAAGGGATTTTGGGCAGAGTTATTAGGGATTGGTGATTTCTATTATGAGCTTGGTGTGTATTTGATATTTTTTTATGTTGACATATTTTTTCTGTTTCTATCTAGTTAATTTGTAAAACAAGAGCTGTAGATAGTTTTTAGACGACATACAAGTTTTCACCAATGCTCGCATGTCTTTAATGCTACATTTTCATAAAACCATTCAGCCTCTTTAGATAATCTTTCTCCTTGTTTGTGCATATTTTTTGTTTATGTTTCCTAGAATAGCATCATGCACAGTGCAATTGCTTGTGTTTCATTAGTGCAAAGTTTTGGTGCCGAGCAATTTTAAACTTCTTTATTGAAGATGGTGAAGGGACTTGTTTCATGGCAAAAGGATTTTATGTAATCTTCTCTGTATGAGTTACACACCCTATAGAACTATGCTATTGGGATAATCTACCTTCTATGTTGATCGTTTCATACATGTATGGCTTCAGTTACCTAATCAGTTGGTATCAAAACCAATACGTATGATCCACTCCATGCCTCTGTTACTACAAGTAATATACTAGTTGATGATGGAATTCTTACATCTTCTATGTTTTCACTTTCTTACGGAGATATTAGCTAGGGGATCTGCTGATTAATTAAAAAAAAACATGATTTTAAAGAATAACTTTCACCATATATGTCCACAAATAGAATGTTTAATTAATGTTATCTGAAACAGAATATCTTAGTGAAGAACGACGGATTTCCTCAATGCCCATCTAGCTCAGAAAAGATCTGACATTTGCTGTTTAGATATGCTTCTTAGCTATGTGAAAAAGAAATCTTTTCTGTATTTGCATTGCCTTTAGATTTGGAATACCAGTTTTTCTCTATAATCCATATGAAATTATTTCTTTTTTCATTCTAAATTGTTCTATGATAAGTTTCCAACATAACCTGAATGGTAAGGCAGGAGTTCAGATTGTCGATATTTGCTTGTCAACTAGATCTCACAACGGAGGTTTAATCAACTTGCAAGAACTATGTGATCTCCTTTGTCAGAGGCGGAAGGGTGCTCGTGAGTCAGTTTCTGAAGATGATTGCCTTCGTGCTATAAGCAAGCTAAAGGTACTGAACTATTGATCATAGAGTGTCTCATGTAGCTTGGTTCTCAGGATTGTCTATGTCGCACACATTATTGGTAATCTAGGTGGAGATGATGTGTTTATGGGCATGTTTTAATTTAGTTTGCAGCATATAATTTTGGCTGGGCATGATTTGTATACTCGTTTACCAATTTTTAGGTCCTTGGTAGCGGTTTTGAAGTTATATCAGTTGGCAAGAAAAAACTCGTGCGATCAGTTCCAACCGAGTTGAACAAAGATCATAATGAAATACTTGAAGTGGCTCAGGTTTGTTGTCTGTTTCTCATATTTGTGTTGTTTTTTATGTTGTTTTTATTATTCATTAATTTTACAGACTTATATGTTAATTTTCTTTTTCGTTCTTTAACAATGCCTTTACTTGTCCCCTACTAATGTTTGCACATCAGATCGGTATTGTATATATGCACCAGGTGATATTACTAGGCAAATTCTTATAGCCCTTGTTGACCCCTATGACTGCTACCTCAAATCACCACAGTGGTTTGTGCATGGTCGATATTTGTTTAATTGTGCGCGATTGTTTACTCCTTTTGGCACAAGGTGAATAGGCGCCTAGTGAAGTCATTCACATTTCTTCAAGTAAACCAACGAATAAACATACTATGGAAGGAAATCCAGCTCGCTGCCCATCTACTGAACCACAACCCCTAGAAATATATAACTTGAAATCAACACCAGAGAAACAGGATTGTAAGAGCGTTCTTGGAACAAGCAATTGCCTTTAGCTCTGGTACAGAAATTTAAAGCCCACATCTTCCGGGCAACTTCCAGCATATATAATTTAGCTGGGAATTACATCTCTGTAGCTTTTGTTCTGCAGTACTGATTAGTATACATCATTGGTAAATAAATTGATTGTTTAGCTAGCTTAAATGAGAGCAATGATATATCATTGGTAATTGCTTCGGATCTATGTTCATGCAGGCTCATGGATATGTTACTATCGAAGAACTTGAGAAGAGACTTTCATGGTCCTCTGGTCGTGCAATTGATGCACTTGAGACTCTTCTAAAAGTAAGTCCTAGTTACTTGAATAAATGCTAATATCAGTACTTAATGATTTCTCGTGGTGGATATTTCAGGAAGGCCTTGCCATGATCGATGACGGTCATAAAGATGGGAAGCGTCGGTATTGGTTTCCCTGTGTGGCTTCCATTTTTTCAGCCTCTGGATCTGATGGTTTGAAACCATAACATCATCCATCACCCAAAGAGCATTCAACCTTGCAAAGTATAGAAGCTTGCTTCTTCCCCCCTGCATAATCGAGAAATTGAGTTCTAGTGGAAACATGTCATCTTTTTCTAGTGTACAGATGCTGAAGCTTGCAGCAACATCAACTTGGTCAGAATCTGGATGGGAGAGCAAGCTAGTTGTACTATTTGCTCGACTTCCTGCAAAGTTGTTAATACCATATACCAACTTTGCATATTGATTTGGCTCAAGCTATTCCAATGTTTTGTAGCATTATCGATTGAACCAACTTGCTCCACCCAAACATTTAAAGATTGTGTAGCTTCATTACTGTTGTATTTGATGTCCTCTTGATTATGCATGGACTTTAGCACTTCGATACTCATACATGGATGTTGGTAGTTGTATAGGAGTATTTCACCGTAAATACGGTCCCAATTGTTCACAAGATTCATCTTGGAAATGAGGATTTCTGTGACATACCTGATTCTGATACGAATTACGAATGTTACTACCATACACCAACTTTGCATCTTGATTCTGTAATTTTCGCATCATCTATGGTTTGATCTTGCTTCGCATCTAATTGTTGGGTTCAATGTTCTCTCGGTGATGCATGGACTTTGTTGCTCCGATACTCATCCATGAATACTTATATTAGCAGTGCAACTGCATCAACTTGATGTCAACAAGCTCCAAAAGGGATGGAAGGGAAGAAGAAAACAAGAAAAATCAATAGACAACCTTTGTAACAAAATCTAAAAGTTAAAAAGTATGAATAGGAAACAACATTTAGATTGTATTAAAACAAAATAAAGACATAACAAAGAGGTAAATTTGTTACTTTTCGAAATAGTTACTAAAGAGTGATAAAAATCAAGACCCTGCTAGTTTATCATTTCCTTCTTCCCCTCTCAAGCACCATTAGCCTTCAAGGAGAATATAGAGCCAAGGATATTAAGAGGGTCAAATTGTTAGATAAAAGAATTAATTAAAATTTATTGAATATAACAAAGTAGCCATCCTTTTTTTTATATTTGCATTAAACAACTTTGATTCATCCTTTCTCCAAGAAAATAAGATTTACACAGAATGAATACATGGGAGAGAGAGCTCCAATTTCGAAGAGTTCTTCCTTATTTATTTATTGTTTTGTTATAATTCAAGTGTTTGAACTTCATTCGATTAATCCCTTTGAGTCTTCTCCTGATTTATCTACCAAGTAAATTCAGAGCTTATGCTCACTCAAAGTCAATTTCTAAAATATTCATAAATTTGAACTCTTGACGTCTTATTCATTTCTTTGAATATTTTACTATTGAGTATACGGAGAGAAATAATTAGAAATATCGACTCACATATAATGAGCGACGACAAATGGTGACAATTACTTATTGTGAACTAAAACGCAATTGCTAAGAAATCCATGACTTACAACAATGGCTATTGTAATTTTTTATTCTCATCTTTCTTATCGAATTAGATAAACAAGATGAGTCAATTCTCTTCTTCTCTCTTAGTTTTTTTTTCTCGTTTTTTTTCTCTCCTCTCATTTACACTTTTACAAGGTAAAACAAAATGATAATGTATGTTGTATTTACTCTAGAAAAGAGAGGAAAAAATAAATTTTATTTATTTATCATATTTTTTCAGATTAGAGCCACAATAGTAGCTCCAAATTAGAGCCACAAAATTGAGATGATTTTCTCTCATTCCAAAAATTTAATAGGAAAAACAAAGAAAATACAACAAAAACTATATTTTCCTTTTCCTTTCTTTTCCTTTTCTTTTCCACTTAATTTGATCATGCAAAACACAACGTAACAACATTTATGTAAGTCTTTGGAATGATCTAAATATATTTAAGAATGTTTTAATAGTAAATATAAAAGCTCATTTAGTTGTCATTTGCAATATTTGTAAACTGCCATTTCACATAATAAATAGGTTTTAAATGATTCTTTAATGGAGATATTCTTCATAAAAGGCATCTTTTTTAAGAGTGAGTTATGATAATGATAACATTATTTTTGGATGATTTAGTTATTATTATGACAATTTAAACTCTTGTCTTTTGGCTAAAAGCCTTCTAAATTTAGCTAACTTACAACTAAACTAAACAATTATATATTTACATATACATTCTAATTTAAATTTATTCAAAAACTATTTTATTTCAATAACAACAAATACTAAATCTTTATTCTATTATTTTATCTCTGTCATTAACATCATCACTTTGTCAATGATAAATATACGACCAGAGTTTGTAAATTTTATAACTCTGAGGTACAAATTGAAAAAAAAGCGTAAACTTTACGAGGTGGTAAAGTGAAATTTCTCCATTCTAATTATCGGTGAGCAAACATTTATTGTCACTTTTGTACACACACTCGCTTATCTTACCAGCCTATTCATTGGACAACCTCCAACGAAGGCCGGTAAAATAGCGGAGGCTGGCGACCTCCTCCCATTCCAAATTGCACCGATGAGCGCGCAAGTCTCCAATTGCGATCTCGCCACGGGGATGAGATGACCATGCACAGAGCGAGAAACCCTCCTCCTCCTCCTCCTCTTCCCCTCCAATTCTAGCTACTCTCTCGCGATCCAAATCCCACATTTTCCCCTTTACGATTGTAGTTGCTGTCGTTTGGGGATCGGGGCCGTCTCTTTGCGGCGGGACGCAGCGACGATGGTGGACGGGAAGATGGAGAGGAAGAAGTACCCGATCCGGGCGGAAGACTACGAGCTGTTCGAGGTGGTGGGACAGGGCGTCAGCGCGCAGGTCTACCGAGCCCGCTGCATCCCCTTCGACGATACCGTCGCCATCAAGATCCTTGATTTCGAGAGGAACAACAGCGATTTGGTAATGCTTGCTCCAAGAATTAATCTACATTATTTTTCCTCTATAATATTTTGTTTCTGTTATTTTTTTGTTCGGACTAACAATGATTGATATTCTTGAATTCGTTTTAGAAAAAATGAGTTTTTCTCAAGTTTTTGTTCAGAGAAACATCGATTTGGTTGGTTGTGAGTTCACCATCAATCTTCTTCTTCTTCTTCTTCTTTTCTTTTTTTTTTTGTAAATTTCCTTACTTGAAACAGGGGGGAATTAAAATCCCGTGAATTTTTTGTGGAAGAGAGAATAATATATTACTTTATTTTCGTCAACAATATTTTCCTTTTGCCATGTTTTTAATAATTCAGAGTAACAGTGATTTGGTATGCTATCTTCTGTAAATTTTCTAACTTGAAACAGAAGAGAATTAAATCCTGCAAATTCGCTTCAGAGAAAAGAGAACAATTTCATTGTTTTCCTCTGTTATTTTGTTTTTCTGATGTTTTTTGGTCAGAGTAATATCTCCAGGGAGGCACAAACTATGATCTTGATAGACCACCCAAATGTTCTCCGGGCACATTGTTCGTTTGTGAATGGTCATAACTTGTGGGTTGTCATGCCTTACATGGCGGGTGGTTCTTGCCTTCACATAATGAAATCTGTATACCCCCATGGATTTGAGGAAACTGTGATAGCGACAATACTAAAAGATGTTCTGAAAGGTTTGGAATATCTCCATCATCATGGGCATATACACCGTGATGTGAAGGTAAATTGATATTGCATTTTCATGATTCATGTTGATTACATTTTTAATAAGCGGATAAAAAATTTCTTTTATCAATATAAACTTGTTATTCTGATCAATATCTTTCTACAGGCTGGAAACATTTTAGTTGACACACGAGGTGCCATAAAATTAGGGGATTTTGGGGTTTCTGCTTGTCTATTTGATTCAGGCGATCGACAGCGCACAAGGAATACCTTTGTCGGAACACCTTGCTGGTGCATAAGCTTTATTATTGATCTTTCTCATAGAATTGTGTTTAAAGATTTAATAATTGGAGTCAAATTTTCCTTCTTATATAGGATGGCACCTGAGGTGATGGAGCAACTACATGGTTATGATTTCAAGTTGGTCTACTTCACTTTAGTTCTGTTTGATCAATGGCTAAAAAATATAACTTAGATTTTCTTGTCTTAAAAGCTTTATTCAATGTATTACTTTGTTATCTTAGTTTGAGGACAATGGACTAATTTCTTTACCTCCATTTAGTTTTTAATGAATTTTACTTAGTGAAAATATTCTTGAAAAACTATCGCAGAGCTGACATATGGTCATTTGGAATTACTGCTTTGGAGCTTGCTCATGGTCATGCTCCATTTTCAAAATATCCTCCAATGAAGGTAGTTGTTTCTATAAATTTGTACTATCAACTTTATCATCTTAATCTCATATAAGTAAAATATTTTCTAATTGAGAATCTTGATTGAATCATTTTCACTTGTTAGGTTCTTCTCATGACCTTGCAAAATGCTCCTCCAAGCCTTGACTATGAGAGAGACAAGAAATTCTCAAGGGTACCCTCGATCTTGTTCTGAGTCCTACATTCTTCCTAAAAGAACAAAAGTCCAACTTATCTTTACAAATTCTATTTTTTTTTATTAGAGTTTCAAACATATGATCGCTACATGTTTAGTAAAAGATCCATCAAAAAGACCTTCAGCACAGAAGCTATTAAAACAACCTTTCTTCAAGCAAGCCAAGTCACATGATTATCTAGTGCGAAAAATTTTGGAGGGCTTGCCTACTCTTGGTGATCGTCATCAAGCTTTGAAGGTAATCATGTCTTCTTATTTTCTCAGTGTTGCTTGCCAATCATCTTTTGTTTTGGCACCCTTTATGATGAAATAAATTTAGCTTATTATAGGCCAAAGAAGAAGACTTACTTGCTCAAAAGAAGATGCCCTATGGCAAGAAGGAGGAAATATCTCAGGTAGATCAAATTAGTAAGATTGTTTTTCTCCAAAATATTAGATTCTAATAAAAAGTTTGGGATATTATGTATATGTCAGAAACTGCTCCAAAGAATTATGTTTTATTGAGTTATATTTTAAGTGCATATATACTTGATTTTTCCAACTCATGCATTCCGTGAAATGATTGCTTCTGCTCTTGCTGTTGTGAAAAATGGTTTTTCATCTAACTATAAGACTGGTTGTGACATTGAGGGAAAGCTATATATTGGTTATTGACATTAGTGACGTTATTAGAAAAGCATAGGTAATGTGTTTGCAAGATGATGCAAAACCAAATAATAATCAATAACCACCTCATAAACTCAAAGCGGACAGGAAAAAATTGACGTTTGGAGAAGTGAATTCTAATCATGTGATAATTTTCCACTTCTGATGTATTTGTATTTAACAGCAGATTATGGGTTTTCTGGTTGATGCTTTAAAAAGATCATGATTTGTTTTCTTTTGTCTATGTACATAGAACGAGTACAAAAGAGGAATCAGTGGTTGGAATTTTGATACTGAAGACTTGAAATATCAAGCTTCCTTGGTAAGGATCTTAACCTCATCCCTCTCATCTCATTCTTAATTTGTTGTATTGTCGTTCTAATTTCAAGCTTCTACCAGATTTCAGAAAATGATGAAAATAAAGAGTCAAATGGTTGTCAAATATTTGAGATTGATACTTTGCAAGAAAGAAACCCAGAATCCATGCCCTCTTGTTCCAGTTTTACACTTAAGGATGATGATCAATTTGTATGTATAGTTCCTTTTGTCTGCAATTTTAATTAAGAAGTATACAACTAAGCTTCTTTCTGACAGCATGTGACACTTTCAGGAAGATGCATTCTTGAGCAAATTAAATCTCTCGTCGCCGGATAAAAATTCATGTAATCAGAGGTAATGAGCAAGAAGGTTAAAATCTTGTTTGTATGTACCTATGAAGCATGCTTTTGTTCAAGTTTTTACTGTATAAGGACTAGCTGATGCTCTCTTTTAGAATTTCAAAATCACCAAGTTTTTATTCCATTTGTGAGATAGCTATAGGCCATAGAAGGATAAACATGGATTAATGGTTAATCTAATATGCATTTTGCCCTTGAATGAACTTTCATTTTTATCAAATTCATATATGTGTTATTAACTTTGTAAAGCATATAGTCATTATCTATCAGCACCAACTTACCACTAATTACTTAAACCAAGAAGGCCACATGACAATGCATGACACTTTTATGATGAGATGATACAATACCTTTTATTTCGGCTTGACAATGAAAATTATGCAATATTAGAATCTCCAAATTTTAGGTTAAGATTATCAATACTTAGATTAAAATTTAATCGATCTAATTATCAAATATGAAATTGGCGATAATGAAATATGTCATATGCATGCCTCTACTAAGGTGATTTGCCACACCCCAATATATCAAGTATTTTTGTTTAGAATGAATAATATTAACAATTTACCCTAAATGGTCTTGCCAAAGTTATTATTTAATAAGCTAGATTTTCTTACTATTATGGTACATTTGCTTATAATATCTTCTAATCATAACTAATTTTTTCTTCAGAATTAAAGTTGAAGTCTCGGACAATGAGCTTAAGTTGGAAGATATAAGCGAACAAAATGTTGTTCATTCTGGCTCTGTTTTAAACCAAAATGAGGCAGCATTTGATGCTAACAGAAATTGTGCAACAGAAGTTGATCAAAATCAAAAGGAAAATACTTTATGTGAAAGCCATGAACCAAAGGCTTCTACAATTAGTTCATCCTCATCAGAAGTTCTTCCCTCATCTAAGCCTGAAAGGTTAGCTAATATATTTTTGTAAACTGCAAATTGCATGTGTTTTAATACACTACTTCCATATAGGATTTCATACTTGAAAGGTGTCATCTTCTTTATGTTTGTAATGTGCCATTTTATGTCTTGATCGTGCACCATATACCATTTCTTGTAGATTGTCAAAAGAAGTAGCATATATAATGGTTTTGTCTGATTGAAAAGTTGCACTGTGTCTTGTATCATTATCTCATAATGGAATGACCTCTATTGATTCTACTCTATAAAGGATATTTGGAATAATACTTCTGAATTCTTTCATATAATATTGACAGAATATCTCCCATATTCTTCATTAGCTAACTACACATCGCACATTTCAGTCTGGCTCAAAAGCCCCAAAACGAGCTCCAAAATATGGGAAATTGCAATGGAGGTTTAGCGCCATCATTAATTGATTCAACAAAATCCACAAGCGCAGGTAGTAACCTTAACTTGTACTTACATGCTTAGTTGTGTTTTTTCTAATCTTTCAGTAAATAATCTTATTAGATATTATGATTATGATATAACCATCATTTATCATTCTTAAATGTTTCATGGTACAGCATCATCTAGTGACGAAATCGATGACAAATCAAAATCTCCACTTGTGCAGCAAAAGGGTCGCTTTAAAGTGACATCGGAAAGTGTTGATTTAGATAAAGTGAGAATGATACATAATTAACATGTAAATTCATCAAATATTGTATTCTAATGTACATGTTCTATTTTTCAGACTTCAACACCTTGCCTTCAGAAGAGTCAAAGTATGCTGGTTAGTGAACTATCTACATTTAATATACACTTTTGAATATCGAAATGCATGCTAGATCATTATATTTAATACACGGCTCTATGAAAAATACAACTTTATCTTCAGGATTGTGAAATGTCTTACCATGATATCTTTTCTTTTGAATTTGAGAAAATTAGGTGTTTACTCATCTTTCTTCACCAACTATGCAATCAACTATCGATTCTACTCCAACTTTAGGATGTTCTATGTTGTCGCAATTGCATCAGATGTTACAAACAAATGTGGTTCAAAAGGTAAGATCAAGTATAGGTTTAGATTTTGTAGCTTTAATTTTGTTTTAACTCTATCTTACATGCCATGCCTTCTTTTCATAGGATAATATCCTTTCTATGATGAGACAATTGAGCATAGGTGATTCATCACCAATTTCTAATGTTCTATCTGGTCGTGCGACTGACGTATCCTTATCTGGACACACAACTATGAACGAGAAGTCATTGGTATTGCTTCTACTTATGCTACCAACATCTTATTAGTAATGCAAAATTAAAATGTTATTTCATGAATTTTCAGTGAAACAAGTTAGACAAATATGGAAAGTGCAGTTTTCAATTGACTTACCTATATCGAGTTCAATTCAACACAGTATATTTAGAAATACACTTGAAAGGGCAAGAGATTCCTTGACTACAAAAGATTTGATAGTTGTTGAGGAATTATCATTTTTTTTATATAATGTAAAAAGTTGTTTGTAAAATCATCATATATTGGAGAATCAATTGGTCTTTCAAAAACCTTACGAACATGGATTTTGAATAAGAAGAGAGGTTTCAAGACATAATCTTTCTCAAGGAAAAAATTTTCATTGTTCATTTAGTAGTAAAACATAATCTTATTTGTTTCATTCTTCCTTGATAGCTTGAAGCAGCTCATGAAAGGGAGAAGGAACTGTTGCAAGAGATAGCTGAACTGCATTGGAAGTAATAATTTTATGACTTTACTCGATTTGTAAGCATATGCACAGAATACTCTCTAAGATATATATTATTTCACTTGTCTTACAGATTAGCATCCACGCAAGATGAACTACAAAGACTTAAATGAGGAATGACTAGGTTTGCATCTTTTGACTAACTTCGACAAGTACTTGCATTGGATAGCCTGCAAATCTAATTTTTGACGACCGTTGGCTTACTCAGGTAGATGTTTGAACAATAGCTTTCTCGACTATGACACGGGGAGTCGTAATTCTTCCTTAGCACTACAAAGAATGAAGATGGAAATGTAAAATGTAGAATTATATTTCCTTTTCTCTAATGTTTTGTTTTAGTTCAAAACAAATGCCAGTAGAAAGGTTCTTCTGCTCCAACAATAAGGACCTGAGAAGTTATGCTAAGAAATGCCTAAGAGTTGAGTTAGTTTGCAAAAAGGTGCCATTGTTCATCATAATCCTCTCTATTTGTGTAATCAATTAATTCATAAAGACTTTAAAGAAGATATTCTTTATACAAAATTGTTTATAAATTTTTGGAAATTTTTTAAATTTGGATATGATTTGCATGTTTTAGTAGACATGACATTTTCTTAAAATATTGATTTTACATGTATGAATGATTTAGTAAAAGAAACTTATAATATACATGGTAACTGAATAGGATTTTATTTTATTTTTGTCATTTTATAGAAAAAATTTAGTGATTAAATTCAACAAAATTGATGATATATGATTTAAATATTGATATAATGGCCTTTATAAATAAGTATTACACTGTTATTAAAACTACTCATTGATTTTTTTTTCTTAAAAAAAAATCTCAGGTTAGTCCAATTTAGCTATGATAATTGCCAATCAACTTCATTTTCAACATATTCTATTAAATTTATATTTGAACATAATATTCTATTTTTTTAATAAATTCAAAATACATATTTGAAATTCTAAAAGAATTGTATTGAAATATTAATTATATGTTTTTTAAAAAATATATATTATTAATTTAGAAAATTTTAATGTCACATATAAAATTTGAGTATAATTTGATAAATTTAAACTTTACGTGCTCCAACATTTAATTTTTTTTATCAAATATTAATAGTAAAGGATTTTACAACCTTATTGTGCAAAATTTACTTAGAATAGGATTTATCAAATTTAAAATTTTAGACATTTTCTATTCGAAATTATAAACTTTTTTTTAAAAAACAAATAGTTAATAAATTTTATATTAATAGAGCCTTCTGTAATAATAAATCATATAAAATAAATACTACTAAACTAAATTTATAATTACAGTCCAATGTACTTGAAATGCTATCTTTTATTAAAAAATATTTTTTTAATATAAAAATATTAAAGAATTATTTTTATGAGTTATACATGAATAATTCTTTGGTAATTCCCTTGAAAATTTAAAATATATATATATATATAATATAATATGTTCACTTCATTAGAAAATAATATATTTTAGATAACCACTTTTTTAAAAAAAATATATTTAATAATGTACATTGTTGGCTTCTAATATTATTATTATTATTATTTGATAACTATTACTATTCAATTAATGTCGGAGATGATTAATTTAACTCTATAAAAATATTTCATCGATCACTAAATAAATCAAAAAGATCTTAATAGATGATCTTAAGTCATAAGTTTTTCTAACATATCAAGGTAAAATTTGAATTTTTATTATTTAAAAAACTTATTTCACTTTTTACTATCACATCAAAATCAAGCGACGTTGATTTCTAATATTTTCCCTTGTTTCATATTATTCTCTATTGAAATAATGTTTTAATATGTTATTCTTATAGCAATTGTAAAACTAAAATTCTTAATAAAAAGTTTAAGATATTATTTAACCTACATTAATTTAAAAATATTAAATATAGTTAAAATAAAATTAATCTAACTTTATTTAATTGTGTAACCCGTGTCGGCGCAGGCTCAAGGCATAGGTCGCTAAGGCTATGCCTAGGCTCATTTTATTGGGCCCTATTTTTTAAGGTTTTTATATTTTAATATTATTTATTAAAAAAAAATTAAAAAAAATCACTTTTATTTTTAGATTAATTTAAGCCCCCATTTTATTGGGCCTCAATTTTCATATTTTCATATTATTTATAATTAATTTTAAAAAATATTCACTTTTAATTTTAAATTAATTTTAAAGAAACATCTATTTTTAATTTTAGATTATTTTAATTTTATTTGTTATTGTTTTTTTAATTATATACTTTATTTTTAAAAAAAATTAATCGACTCCTACTTTTCTATATTAATTTAAAAAACATGCATCTTGTGCCTTTTTTTTCTCGTGGATGTTCTCATGCCCTTTTCATCTCTCACCTGGTGATCTCGTGTTTTTTTTTTCTTCACCAATGATATTTTCAAAAGACCCCTTTCCTCTCTTCATACTTTTAATGGAAAATTTATATTTTATTTTGAATCTTGATTTTTTTAAAAAAAATATATATATGGTATGTTATCTAATATTAATGATGTTTTAGATTTATTTTCAAAATTAAATTTAAAAAATAATAACTCCAAAATTAAAAATTGCCCTTGAAATATTAAACTTATAAAAAAAAATTAAATTATTTTCCAAATGCATAGATAACTTATATAATACTATTACAACACTTATTAAGTATATATTCAACAAAAAAAAAATAATAAAATCTATGTTCAATAATGTCTCAAAAATTAAATAATTAAATAATTTTATTAATTAAAAAACATTTATTATCAAAAATTAAACGTAAAAATTTAATTAATAATTTTACATTTAAAAAAATAGAAAAATAAATTTTATATAATTTTTTTTCAAAATTAATATTAATTTTTTCAAAAATATTAAAGATTATTTTTTTTATCTAGGGTCTCGAAAATAATTGAGACAGCCACCCTGTAACCCAAAAGTTCTTTTTTAAAATATATATATTTTTTTGAATTTAAGTAGGCATAATGTTTCAAGAACAAAGTTATAATTAAATAATTTATTGTGTTAAAACTAGGTATAAACACAATTCATACAAACTATTAAATTTTTTATTTATATATTAATAAGAACTTTGCACAATGGGCAGGTAATGGACACTAGTTGATTATGATTTGGATCGCATGGAAATAAATATTTTGTTATGGAACGACACGGTGCATCTTTAAGACCTAATCATCTACAATAATTTAGGTACACTTCCATTTCCAACAAGATTATGTAATCACTTTAAGGATTCATTCGAGAATAATAATAACTTGAACACATCTTTTTCATCATGAATAATCGATGATGACAATGATAATAATCAAGTTAGTGCACTTTCTTGACAATGATAACATGGACAAAATCCCTAGGCTCTTTTGAAAACTACGTTCTTTCTCATTTGACAAATAATTGGATCATTTGATTGATAGATATTGTCTTTTATGTCCATATAATTATAAAAAAAATAAATTAATTATATATTTCTAAAAAATAATAAAATCTATGGTTACCTATTTTTTTTTAAAAAAAAATATGACATAAAAATTAAAAAATAATAATTTATTTATTTATTTAGTGAAAGATTTCCATTAATACCACTCGTTTATACATTAAATTTTAATTTGTATCTTATTAATAAATTTTGCCATCTTTTAGATCCCCTTAAATTTGAAGTAATTAAGTTGTCTTCAATGCTCTCGACTATATTACTAATAAAGAATGGATTTAAAAATTAGAGTTGAGGCCGGGTAATAAATTATTAATGAAATGAAATGAACTTTGAGCATAAAAGAGATAGACTAACTAAAACATTTACATGGATAATAAAAAAAATCTTTATTATTATTAAATATGGATCATGCTATAATTGCCTAATAACATAATTTGATGTGAATGATTCACTTTCAAGGGGAGAAGACATTACTTAGAGCTTTTCGACTAATTTTGTCATGAAAAAAAAAAACCTTTTGCTCTTGCCTTATTCTAGTTTTTTATAAAGAATTTTATTCTTTAGAATTACAATCTCATTAAATTCCATTCAGAGTCAAACAACTAATATTCATTAAGTTGTTGTGGATGATCACAAGTTGACCTCCCGAGGACATGTAGTTTTCGGATCACGTGACCCCTCACGCGACCCGTATCCGACAGAGATCTTCATCTCGGGTTTGAAAAGGAAACTTTGGCAAAAACCTTCAAATATACTATCACCAAACCTCACTAATACGCATCTTAATCTCCACTGTAATCCACTATTAGCCATAATTAACCAGCCTTTTCACACCTATTCATTCCCTACACGACATCTCCACTGCATGCTCCAAATGTGAGTCCATGTTCTTGTTCAATCATAAATCAGGTAAGGATTAGGGGTAAATTACCTCCTTAATCGACCACTAATCCTCTAATTACGTGTACGCCACCGGCCACTATATCAGATTAGCGTTTCCATTAAGAACTCTATTTTATCAAGATGGTTTAACCTACCCAGATCTTCACCCTCCAATCGATTCGAGTAGATATTGGGGTTTATAATTGTCTACGTAGTTGTAAAAAGATTCTTTATTTATTTATAAGTTTAATATGAATTTTTTTAATGAATATAATTCAAAAGTTTTATTTATACATATTGTCCATAAATATTATTTATGAATCATTTATATTTTTTTTAACGAACATTAACTAAAATTTAAAATCAAATTTGTTGTCATTTACCTGCACCTCACCCATCTATGATTTTTACTGGTATCGCGGCTTGACAGGTAAAGTTTTGGGTATGTCGCAAAGGAGTGGGAATACGTTCTTCATGGATAGTCAAAACATCTGCTGATACGTTTTAACGGCGTTCAGTCAACGGCGGTTAGGCAGCCACTCCCATCGGATTTCAAACTTCTCCTCTTAAATTCCCAGCGGTGTAGCAAATTCTCAATCACCAGCAATCGCCATGGCCGCCGCGATTATCGTCTTCCTCATCGTCCACTTCTTCTCCCTTCTCGCCTCTGCTGGCGCCGGCAGATCAAACTTCAGCGTCGGCCCCGGTGCCGGCAACGACGATCGCGCATCACTCCTCCTTTTCGCCTCCGCCGTCACCTCTGACCCCACCGGCGCCCTATCCGGATGGGGTGCCACAGGATCCGACGCCTGCGACTGGACCGGCGTGACCTGCCTCCGCGCCACCCGGCGGGTGGAGCAGCTCGTCCTCACCGGCCGCGGTCTCCGAGGTACCATCTCCTCGGCGGTCGCCAACTTATCCTCCCTCGTTGTCCTTGACCTCTCCGAGAACTTATTCTCCGGCGTCATCCCGCCCGCGATCGGCTACCTCTCCCGCCTCCAACAACTGAGCTTGTCCAAGAACCTCCTCGCCGGGTCCATCCCCGTCGAGTTCGGCCTCCTCCGCCGCCTAGTCTATCTCGACCTCGACGGCAACCAACTCACCGACGCCGCTCCCAAGACTATGTTCTGCAACTGCACCTCTCTACAGTACATCGACCTCTCCAACAACTCCCTCGCCGGAGAAATGCCCCTCGCCGACGAGTGCCGCCTCCCAGACTTAAAATTCATCCTCCTCTGGTCCAACAACTTCGCCGGTCCGATTCCGTTAGCCTTATCCAACTCCTCCAAGCTTGAGTGGATTGACTTCGAGTCGAACCACCTCACCGGAGTTCTGCCGTCGTCGATCTTCGACAAGATGCCGTTCCTCCAATACTTGTACCTCTCCTACAACAACCTCTCGAGCCACGACAGCAACACAAACCTCGCCCCATTCTTTGCTTCCTTGATGAACTGCTCTCGCTTGCAGGAGCTCGAGCTCGCCGGAAACAATCTCGGCGGCCGCATTCCACTCCTCCTTGGTGATCTTTCTGTCAACCTCGTGCAGCTTCACCTCGACGACAATGCTATTTCCGGCCCGATCCCACCCAACATATCCAACCTCCTCAATCTGACTTATCTCAATCTTTCGCACAACTATTTGAACGGATCGATTCCGCCGGACTTATTGCCGTTGAGGAAGCTAGAGAGGGTCTACTTATCCGACAACTTGCTCTCAGGCGAAATCCCGCAGTCGCTCGGCGGAATTCCACACTTGGGACTCGTCGACATGTCGTCGAACAATCTCACCGGTTCGATCCCCGAGTCTCTGTCCAATCTAACTCAGCTCAGAACGTTGATGCTTCACAAAAACCAGCTCTCCGGCGAAATTCCGGCGAGCCTCGGTGCTTGCGTCAACTTGGAAATTCTCGACCTTTCTTTCAACCGGTTGACGGGGAGGATCCCGACCGCCGTGGCGGTGCTAGGCAGCATGAAATTGTACCTCAACTTGTCGAGCAACCTCCTCGAGGGGCCGCTCCCTCCGCAGCTCGGCGAGATGAACATGATCCTCGCGATGGATTTTTCAGGCAACAGATTCTCCGGCGGGATACTTCCTCAGCTCGGAGGCTGCCTCGCGCTCGAGTACCTCAACGTCTCCGGGAACGTGATGCAGGGCCCTCTCCCGAGCTCGGTTGGAGCGCTGCCGTATCTCCGAACGCTCGATATCTCATTCAACAGCTTCTCCGGAGGCGTTCCAGAGACACTGCAAGCGTCTTCCTCACTAAAGCAGCTAAACCTCTCCTTCAACAACTTCTCCGGCGAATTACCATCAAAAGGTCTATTCGCCTCCCTGACCGCCGACTCCTTCCTCGGAAACCCAAACCTCTGCGGGTCGATTCCGGGCATGTCTTCATGCTCCACGCAGCGAGCACATCGCCGGCGCAAAGCCTTGGCGCTACCTCTTTCAATCGCCGGCACCATTTGCACCTTCTTCTTGATGTGTTCGCTAATAAAACGCAGGAGATCAAAGTACAGTTGGCGTCTAAGTCCTCTGTTCCTGGCGACCGGAGAAGAAGAAGAAGAAGAAGGGCAAAGAACGCGGCGGCAGCGTCACCACCCGAGAATCACACACCGGCAGCTCGTGAAAGCCACCGGTGGCTTCTCCGACGCGAACCTCGTCGGACAAGGGCGATTCGGGCAGGTGTATAAAGGCACTTTCGACAACGAGACCACCATCGCCGTCAAAGTGCTAGCGAACTCCGACGGGGAGATCTCCAAAAGCTTCAAGCGGGAGTGCCAAGTGCTGAGGAGGACGCGGCACCGGAACTTGATCAGGGTCATCACGGCGTGCAGCGAGCCGGAGTTCAAGGCGCTGGTACTGCCATTGATGCCCAATGGGAGCTTGGAGAGCTACCTGTATCAGGAACAGAGAAGCGCCGCTCCTCCATTGGATTTGAGGTTGATGGTGAGCATCTTGAGCGATGTGGCGGAGGGAGTCGCCTACTTGCACCACCATGCGCCGGTCAAAGTTGTGCACTGCGATCTCAAGCCCAGTAACGTCCTGTTGGACGAGGACATGACGGCGTTGGTATCGGACTTTGGGATTTCGAGGTTGGTGAGAGGAATTGGACCGTCGTCGAAGGAGGAAGACGACGACGAATCATCTGCGTGTAACAATTCGATCACCGGATTGTTGCAGGGCTCCGTTGGATACATTGCACCAGGTACGTGAGTCTCCTTCTTCTTCTTCTTCTTCACTGAATTATTTCGAAAAAAACAAACATTTTGCCTCTCAGAAATCAGTAAATTATATTTTACTCCCTAATTTTTTTTTATGATGGCCTAATGGAAAATTAGGATAATTCGAAATACCAACAAAGCTTAATAACCTTTTTGAAGTACCACAAATATTTTGTTAATGTCAAAAACACCCCCTCAATGTTTCTATATTTATGTCAAAATATCCCCAATCTAAGAGTAAAAATATTTATTTTATCCTTTTATATTATATTTTAGTCAATGTTAATTTATCTAATAGTAGATGTGTTATGTGTATGTAGTGTTATTTTTTTACTAATAGTATTAATAATAAGGAGCAACAGATTCTGGGGGTATTTAAAGAAAAATAAATTAAATTATCATCACTAAGTTTGTCAATTTATCAAATGAAAATTTAATTATAAGAGTAAATAAAATTCACTATCGCCTCACTTTTCTATTAAGAAAATTAATTTTGTTAATAATTACTTGTTGATAATTAGGGGTCAAAAAATAAGTTTATCTAATAAAATATCGACATAGCAGATATATGAAAATAATAATAATAATTTAAGGATAAAATGAACAAGTGGTTAAAAAATTTAGGACATTAGAAAAGTAGATAAATTATATTATAATGAATAAAGTGAAGTTGTATATCCTATTTCATTGGTGGAGTAAAAATAAGTTACAAAGGCCTTGAGACGTAGGTGAAGTAAAGTGTAGTGTAATTTAGCAACTGGTAAGGGGTTTAAGAGGAAAATTTCTCCTTTTTTCTTTTTTTAATAGTAATTTTTAATGAAATCTGGATGTTAATAATTTCAGAATACGGATTGGGAGGCCGACCATCGCCGGAAGGCGACGTGTACAGCTACGGGGTGGTGATGCTGGAGATGGTGGCCGGGAAACGGCCGACGGGCATAATGTTTCACGAGGGCGTGACGCTGCATGAGTGGGTGAGAATCCATTACCCGCACGACGTGGACGCCGTCACGGCGGAGGCGAGGTGGAGAGCGCCTCCTCCTCCGACGCCTACGCCGGCGCTTCATCACAACTCGCTCTACTATAAGAAGATGAAGAGGGATGTGGTGGCGGAGCTGATCGAGGTCGGTTTGCTCTGCACGCAGGTGTCCCCGGCGGCGAGGCCGACGATGCTCGACGTCGCCCGCCGGATTTCTCTTCTGAAACAGGATTTCACACGATATGACGACGACGCCGCCGCCGCCGGAGACGACGTCGAGGAGTCGTCCTCGTCCACGACGAATTCTTCATCTTTTTGATAATTTTGATAATTAATTGGCCAGATATATTAAAAGCAAGGATGTGATTAATTAGGGTAATTTCTAAAAATGCCCATCGTTAAATAGCCTTTTCTTAAAAATATCCCTCGAGATTTTATTATTATGTCTCTTTTAAATGTCACAATGGTCTCTTGGTTAATGTGTAATTTGAGTGGTAATTTTGGTCATAGGGAAGGGAGGGGCATTTTAGAGTGGCATTAAAATGTAAAGGGGCTTTTGATACTAATGAAATTTGGAAGTGATTTTTAAAAATCTATTGTACTAATTAAGCTTAATTAAAATAATCTGTGTGCTTCATCAGATTGGTTTAATGGAGGGAGCACTCGATTAGGTTTGTGTTTGGTAGAGATACGGTTGTGTGATCAAATCTGTATAAACTATTGAAATTGAAGAAAAAGATAATGCAATGAGTGCTTGGTGAGTAGTAGTGATGAATAGTGAATGCAAATCTCATGGAGAAGTTCTTTATAAGTTTTTTTTTTTTTTTTGTAGTTTTTGTTTACCATCCAATTCGATAGAGATTTGATGTCGTTGATGAGTGCTTAATCATGAAGTCGAACACTCCCTCCATAGGATGCCATTCCAATGCGATACAATTGTTCAATGCAAGGGATGGAAACCAAACATTCTGGAACATTGTACATAGTCGTATCAACGTGTGAAGTTAAGTATGACAAATGATACGAGTATTTCATGAGCTTGTAGATGCACCAGTTACTATATTTACCTTCTTTTATTTATCAAGCTAATTCTTTCTTCTCGAGATTCAGCAAAGTATCAAGTCAAGCTTTGGTGGGATTAACAACAATGAAAAATTGCCTAGAAGATTATCAATAAAAGATTAAAAAAAAACTTGAGTGAAATGCAAGCATAAGAAAATTGTCGAGTGTGGAAGTTTCCTAATTCCGAACACAAGGAGCTTCTACTTGACGCCACACTTGTTTTGTCACACATTCTTATCGAGTTAAAATGAAAGGGTAATGAGCACTCAAATGGCTTCTCCAGGCCTCTCGTCAAGGTGCTCATACCATCTATTTGGATGGCAACCATCATCTCGACAAGGAGCATCGATGAGTGATGGTGTAGTGTTTCATTAGGTGATCACAATCACCCTCATGGCGAGGCAGAGAAGGTGAGCATAAACTAGTGCATCATTTTTGTGGCATAGGCAAGGGATGTGAGCATCAGCAAATGCATCATTTCTATGACACAGTGAACTTTCCATTTGGACAATAACTACCCTCACGGTCAAGGCAAAGAAATGAAGCTCAATGAGCGCATTAAGTATCGATGTGTTCAGTATGAAACTTAAAGCATACAACAACAACTAATAACAACAATCAAATCTTATCCCACTAGATAGGATTGACATGAAACTTAGAGCATACAATAAAAAAAATCTTAAATTTGGCTATACTTATTATAAAACTAAAAAGTAAAATCATATTCAACAAGCCACCCCTACAAATTAAAGATGTTCAAAAACAAGTTGGAACTATGACACCATCCAACTGCTTGCAACCTTATTAAATGTCATTAATTAATCTTATCAAAGACCAAAGCAAAGAAAAGGGGGAAAAGGAAAAGGATATGGAGCACTTAACTGCCAAATGCATTGAGTTTAGACAGTTCAATGAGGTGACTCATTCCTTCCTCTAGTGGAAGAATGGTCATTCATCCTCTTTATTATTTAACCCACCCTCCTTTTATTAGAACTAATAATATTCTAATTCTAAAACATGTATAAATGAATAGATAGCACTAATTGATTTATTTATAAAAACAATTAGCCATTAAAAATCTAATAATACCATATATCATATAATTTAATCTTCTAAGAATTTAATTAATGGGGACCTTATAAAGTTATTTTTTAATTACATAATTACTTTTCTATTGTTTAATTTGATTTTATAGTAACCTGAATAACACTGTCTTATTCATGCCCAATTAACAAAACATAAATGAGATACAGTACATTGATGGAAGCAGGAGAAAAGATTTACCTTTTTGATACTGAACATGAGGTGGAAATGATGAACTGATCTTTAAAAGAATGAGCTGGAAGCAACCAAACTTATCATTTCAAAAGAAAGACAGCATTTAGGCGTGATGACTGGAGCCAGATGACTCACTAAGTTATGTTTGTCCTTACTATTTGTGAAGAGCTGCTTAATGCACAATATCTAAAGTGCTTACTTACCATGGTTGGCTCGAATAATTCACTAGCTAACCAACATGTGGAATGAGTCAAGATGAGCCTCAATGTGAGGCTTCCTCAATCAATTTATAGTTCCCCAACTCAAAACACAGGCTCTAAGGCAAGCTGAGCTAGGAACAAGTCGAGGCAAGCCTCGACATGAGCCTCAACATCAGCACGCCACTACACTGAAATAGTGTATGGGAGTAAAGACAACACAAACCATTGCTATAAGATGTCAAGTAAAACACACAATTAATCAATGATATCTTGTCTAAAACAAAAGCAAGGGATGACGGAAGGATAAAGGACAGAGAGGTTGGCAAGCCTTTTAGCATAGAGGAGAGACAATCTCATTAAGGGAAGGACGGAGATGGGTAGGCTTTAATACCAGGTGGAATCTTGAAAATCTTTATTAGCATTCAAGTAGAAATGCATACATTTTATGGATCATAAAGTAACTAATTAATCTAAGAACTATGAACTTAGACAAGAGGGAAAACAATAAGTTTCCATCTAAAATAGTAATTAGAAATAGCAGAAAAAGTTTACCTCCATAACAGCAACCAAATGGGAATTGTAATCGGGGAAACTCTTGGACTTGGATTCTTTCAGGTGGCATTCTATTGTGCTAAGCTGCTCATAAATCTCACTCAACAAATTCAAGTGCTCATTTTTCCGATGGTATCTTTCCATTTGCATCAAGCTTTCGCAGTCAATTTGCCCAAGTTTGCATTTTATACTCTCAAACTCATTTCTCAAGTTCCAAGTTCCATCTGCAGTATCCATGGTCACAGAGTTATATTCCATCATTTGACCATCCACAGTTCCTTCTGATGCCATGTCTTGTTTATCAACGCAAGGCTTAGTTTCTACCATAGATTCTTCCATGATATACTTGCTAGATTCACTGGTTGTGTGATATTTGTCACTTTCTGGGACTTCAAATATATCATGGACACAAGCCACATAATATGCATTTCTGTCAGATTCATTTTGATTCTGTAAACTGTTACAAGCAGGAAAATCTGGAACACTTCCAACATCTGGACAGGCGTCGGTTTGAAGTTTGGAATGACATGATGAATAACTAGATGAAGTATCTTGTCCTGAGCTGATTGGCCTGTTACTTGTGGTTGGTTCTGCTTTGGATTCCTTGAGCAAATTCAAAACTTGTTTGTCTTTCTTACTAATCTGATCTGTGTTGCCACCGATGGATTTCCCTATTGTTTGCCTAGAAGACTCCCAGGGAGTATTCTCATTGCTATAGAACTCAGAATACAACCTACTTGTTTTTAATGGAGGCAAAGAGGTGTCCACAGTATCATGGTCATGAATATTTCCGTATGGATACAAGTTTTCAATGTTAAGATCACTGATGCGATTATTGATATCATCTCCACATGAATGCATGTTTTCAATATCAAGATCATTGATGCCATTATTTAGTAACTTTCTCTTATATACCTGAATTTGGTGATTAAGCATTGAAATCTCAATTTCCTTGTCTTCCATTGCTTCCTCGAAAACGATTAAAGATTGTTGGGCATGGTGAAGTTTTCCCTCCGCTAGCCTTCTGTACTGACATGCTTCCAACTTCTCTGCTGCCTTTTCTTCCTGTAGTCTGAGGATCATGGCTAAAGCTTCACTTGCTGCAGTTGCTGAAGCTTCTCTTTCCTCCTCTATTTCCATATACAGTTTTCTTATGAGGATATGTTGTTGAAGCACTTCCTTCATAAGTACAACCTCCCTTTGAGCCATTAGATTACCTTGTCTCTAACGTGTTACAAACATTGCAAAATCCTCCTAACCTGAATTGAAATTGTATCGTAACTGGTTTATTTCATTGTACTAACTTCAAAAAATTGTTTTATAGGGGAAAACAGATAACTTTTATGCAAACTGACCAGTAGGCCTCACAAAAATTGGCACAGCCCTTTGAAAAGGGCAGGCTGAAACAGGTGAAATTAAAGGGCATTACTTGAATGCCACTGCAGGTAGATGCAACGAATTGATTAAAAAGGATGTATTTGCCAGAGAATTAGAAGTTGCTAGCATAATGCATGATTGATTAATCAAAGGATACACTGCAAATACTAACATGGCACATTGTTGCCATGACAATGGCCTTACAAGAGACTCTACCCTAATTCGCCAAGTTTGAGTTTACCCTTAATAATCTTCAGGTCCTAAAAGGTGACCAAATCTGATCCTGTTATAAATAAAGGATCCATTTTTAATTTTACATAATAATATGTTTAAATCATAGTTATATGTATCAATTCACAAGTTTTAAGATGAAATTTAGGATATTTTTCATACCTATATCTGATTTTCCTAGATGAATCATTAAGCAAGGTGACTGAATATAAGCTATCAACATAACATGTATTAGAAGTTGACTCAGAATAGATGGAACTAGCATTTCTTGATGAACATAGTAATGAACACAACCTTTTTAATATATTCTTTTAGCTTTTACTTGTCTCTTGTAATCAACCTAACAAAAAACAAATTCTCATTTACCATCAATGAAGGTAAATCTTGACAAACAATACTCCTTTATTTCTCTTTTGTTTGTGACGCACAAGTAGAGAAACACATGAAATCTGGGCATTTTGCATACACAGTGACAATGTGAATCTTTGAGGCTTCCATGAAATAACTAACAAAATTGAATAGATAAAATTTATCCAAATTTCATAAATTTTACGGATCCAAATAGTCGTAGAGAAACAGAGTAAGGATATTACAATAATCCATCAACATAAACATTCATCGATCTTTCGATCCAATCCCCTTTTTGGATTAAACTTTGCATGCAATTCACCAACACAGAAGAGGGGAAAGGATTCTTATGAGTCCGTCGTATGAAATAGTAGGTAGATCAACAAGCAAAGAGACAAAAAAAAAAACGGAGAGGAATTGATCTACAAGTAGAAGCTCTGACCTCCGTGGCTTCTAGAGATTTGGTTCCTCTGGGTAAACAGAACAATGGAGGATTCCAAATGGTGCAAATCTTCTGCTGCAGGAGTCTCTCTCCTCTCTAAAGAAGAAGAGGAGGTCGTTCGATGGCAGGATCCGGGAGTGAGAAGTGCTGTCTTCCTCCTCCGTCGCCGTCGCTTCCTCTTCCTCCGGTCACTGCGCAGCATTGCTTTCCCTTCTCGCTTCCTTGAAATCGCCATGGGAGAAGCGAGGATTCGCTGCGCCACGCCTTTCGCGTTCGTAATGATAGTGCAGCTTTCCGCATGTTCCATTAATGACAGGGTACAGGAAACAAAGGGTTGATGATCGAGAGAATTGGGTGGCACCTGGCCTTTACTATTCGAAGGAAGCGTGATTGATGGCTCGGATACTATGCCAGATCAATTGCGGGAAAACAACATATCAGTGAATTTGACCGAAATAATTTGAATAATAAAATAAGTTGAGGTATGATATCATTTGAACGTGGACTAAAGAACATACTGACATACTGTTTTATATGAGCGTGTTTATATATTGCTTTTTTTATTCTCCGCTCAGGCGAAAATATTCTCTCGGATAGTGATTTATTTTAATTTTCTGATTTACTCTTTTTTTAATATTATTGAAAGAATAATTAGAATGATAAATTTTATCTTTTACAAAATATTTATATATTACTTTTGTTTTATAGGGATATAACTTAAGCTAACTTTTAGGTGGCTAGAAGTATATATTTCATTGATTAATATATATTTAGATTTTACATTAAAAAAATACTAAAACAATGTTGGAAAATCATTTATATGGGTCATAATTTTAATAGAGACGTGATAAAACATTATCAACAATGTATATGCCACTTTCTTTAAATTCTGGCAATTTTTTTGTCATTTCATTTGAGTTTGGACATTTGAATAGCTAAAACATAATTTTATCATAAAAAATCCCAAATATTTTGATTTTCACAGAAAATACAACAAGACATCATCAATCATACTTATTTGTTTCTACTAAAAATTATTAACTTCTACTAAAAGCACATGTATAGGAACAAAATAAAATTGCTATTTGATTTCTCATACTCAAGTCATATGCCTTTGGGGAGCTATCTGCAATAAAGAGTAGGCTTTATGCACTTAAAACTAGAGAATCACTTATCTACAATAAAAAGTAGGGTTTAAGAACTTAAAACTACAGAATCACTAAGCAGATTAAAAGTTTAAAACATGATGTCAAAGAGAAAAAGGTTTGTCTTCAGGAATCCGGGTCTGGTCCTCTAACTCACATTCATATGCTCATGCTGCAACCAATTTCTTGATATCCTTCTGCAACAAAGAGTGCAATTGTGAGATCATGAGGTAATATCGGCAGTGAGAATCAACAAAATACAATATAAATAGCTATAACTATGATTTGTGATTTAGTGATAAATCTTTATGAGTAAAACTAGTAATGTCAGTCCTAAGCTTGGATGAAAAGGCTGAGGTTATATTAGGCCTAGCAAGCTATTGTTAAGATCGTGTAAACTTACGAATGGATATGAATTTTAATCCTAAAGGAGAGATAAGATTTGTGTAGTCAATCTCAATTGCTGGCAAAAAAATACAGCTTTGTGATGATGATGATGTTTTCTAAGAGTCTCATCATGCGACGATGATAATGTCAATGTTAGTACCAAATGAAGATGAAAAAAAGGTTGACAGTTGTGCAATATGCATACACAATCGAAGTTAAAATTGTCTGAACCTATGATTATGAATCTTAATTTTAATGGAGGGATAAGATTCAATTAGCCAACTACAAGTAGTTGAGACAAAGACAACTGGATGACAATGAAATCTTGCATAGAGTTCAAGGATAGGAAACTATTCATGCAATCAACCTTAAATACTTGGACTGACAGAATTTCTAATTGGTGTAAACTAAAACTAATATTAGCATAACTTAAGTTTGGACAATAGCACAAAGCAGAAGATTATTCCACACCTCAATCTGGAAAGGAGAAGTTGTGGGTGGATATCTTTCAACAACTTTTCCATTCTTATCTACCAAGAATTTTTCAAAGTTCCACTTTATAAGATCACCCAGAAATCCTCCAGCACTGGATTTGAGAAATCGATAAATTGGTGCGGTATCGGGTCCATTAACATCAACCTATAAAGGTTGAAACCAAGAAAAGACCAGTTGATAAACATGTGCATTGGTAGTATAAAATGCATACAATGGAGCCTATTTACCTTATCAAATATAGGAAAGTCTGCTTTGAACCTTGTGCATGCAAAATTCTTGATTTCTGAGTTTGATCCAGGTTCTTGCCCTCCAAATTGATTGCAAGGGAAAGCCAAGATTTCAAAACCTACAATTAAATGAAAATATTTAGGAAAACATACAGAAGTATAGCATCCCAGATCTCTGATAAAATTTAGCCCCCATATATGGGGACCTCTCCCTGAAAAAATCCTCATACTCGCATCATATAACTTTGGACGGCACACTCTCTATATCTAGTTGTTCCCTTCACATGCATATGTTCACATCCACACAAATTGATGCAGGAGCATCCAACAGTACAACTAATTTATGTCATCTGATATGCTTATGTTCCCCTTTGAGTTGTAACGAGAAGAAAACAAAGCTATCAACCTCCCTTTTGAGCCTTAAAGAAGGACAATTGAGACTACCGACAAGGGAGATGACCAATCTGTGGCCTCTTGACGCGGTTGCGCTCTGTTCAAAGTATGGACGAGGCGAAATCGACTTTCTAGTCGCCGTCAAAATTCTAGATTTAGTCTTTTAACCTTTTCTTTTATTTGTTTTAAATTTTTCGGATTAGTTTTGTTTTCTAAAAGTTAATTTAGATTTTTTTTTAAAATTAGTTTTCTTTTCTAAAAAT
>JBBUKS010000042.1:2855024-2868967 GCA_038050645.1 Hedychium gardnerianum
TTCAATCCATACTTAATAACTCGCTATTTGATTTTTAATTCAGAATTATTACTTCAATAAATCTATTAACTATTACCCAAACTCTAAACCAACTCGAACCTTAATTAATTAACTAACTTTAATTAATTAATACCAAGCAACTTGAAATAACCCGACTAATAAAATCTTACGGTTAATCAAGGAAATAAATGCTAAGTTTAATTAATTCAGCAACTACTCAATTGTCCATCGAAATAATTCCTAAATCAAAAAATTTATGTATTAATCCATTCCTAACCACCCTTAATCAAGGGCTAAATCAACCAAAATTAACCTCAACCAAGCTCTTACAAGACTAACAAGCATAAACAACATGGTCCATATCGAAAGGTCGTTAAAACTTCGTCGAATCATCACAAAAATAACGAAAATAAAAGAATCGTATTCGTTACTAATAAAACATGCGTTGAACATCAAAACATATATAATATGACTCATATAGTGCAAGAGACAAATGTTAGAAACCTTGCCTTAGCGCTTTATTTGGAAAATATCGAGCGAGGCGTAGGAGAGCGACGGGACACGATCCGACCACCTCCTTCTTTAGTTTTTTTTTCCCAAAGGTTTCTCTAAGATGAAGGGGCGGTACCAAAATTGAAGAAAACCCTAAAACTCTTCCTCCCCCTCCCTCTTTTCTTTGTGGCCGAACCCCCTTCCCCTCTTTTTTTCCCCCTTTTTCCGCCAACCTCCCCCCCTAATAACCCCCATCTATATATATTTAATATATTAGGGTACACTAGTTGGTTGCAAACTAGGCCTGTCTCGTAAATTCATTAATTAAAATATTAGTTAATCAAGCCGAATTCCTCCTAAACAAATAAATTCCCCCATGCAACTTTCATGAATTGGGTTGGACTCTACATGTCAGTTGCATCATCATCATATCATAGCATCGTTTGTCTTTCTTGTAAAAATGCTAGCACGCTTGTTCTAGACATTCATGTTGTTGTGATTTATAGTGCTAGTATGTTTAGTGATCTACTTTTTCCTATCCATAATAGCATGAAGTGAGCTATGTTGTCACTAAAAGAGTTTAAGAATAGGCATAGTTTTAGGATCTCTCTACATTTTGCTTAATTTTGATGGTAGAAAATTCTGAAAATAGTCATGATTTATACAACCACTAGTATTTGTGCTTCTAAGATAATTTCCCAATTACATTTTGGTTACTGGATTCACTCGGATCATGTCAACTCATTTGGAAAAATCAAAGTCCCTATAATTATTTTAGTGCTTCATCTTATAAGCATCATTGATCTTAGTGCTTCATTTCATAAGAACCAAAAAAAAAAGAATAAGGGATAAAAAAATAGTTATCGTGAGTGGAAACTAAGTTACTCCTTTGAGACCAAATTAGGTTACCGGGGAAATAATTATTATATTTCTCTTGATTCTAAGTTATCCTTTGAGACTAGTTTGCGAGAGATGAACCATGCATGTGGAAGGTAAGTGTCTATGGCCGGAAGCACAAGGAACACGATTAGATGACGACTTGCCAAGGCTTGGAGATTGATACTTGAAAAAATTGAACCACTCTTCACACCGAGCATAGAGAACTTTTACTTAGGTCATTCTTAAACAATTATAATATAATATTCATCAATGAAATTATATGATAGGATTAACCTGATTCACTAGAGATTATGTCCATCATATTGCCACATGAATCTATATTACAAGTTTTTGCTTGAGGACATACAAAGGTTTAAGTCTGAGGTGTGATGTGTGTAGATTATATATGCTTTTAAGCATTGTTTGTTACACATCTACTTGCATTTCACTAAGTATGATTTATATTATCGCACATATTTCATTATATTGTCATGCTTTTACTCCTTTGGTTCAGAGATCTGCTCTCTTTGTATTTTTTATTGACAGGACACAATTTGGAGTTAAAATAGAGCAAAATGGATATTGAAGCAACATTGGGGAGAAAAATCAGCAAGCATGGTCGTGCCTTGAAGAGGTTCGAGGAACGACCGTGACTTCATTGGCCAAGACATTATCATGCCTTACAGGCACGGTCGTATCTCCCCAATAACCAAGGCCAACTCTCTACAAGAACCATGGCCCGGTCGTGCCTCTCAGGCACGGTCATGCCTTTTCAAAAGAAGCTCCCAGCAAGAACCATGGTCTGATCGTGCCTCCCAGGCACGGCCCCGCGGCCGCACAAAGGCATCGCGTAAGACTGCAACAGCCTTGCGAGGTTAAGTTTTTTTTTCAATTAATTTTTTTTATAATGTTATTTTTTTATTTTTTAATGGTAATTCTTTCTCCTTCTTTCTCATATTTTTATTATTTTTATTTCTTTCATCCTTAAACACATGAAAAAAAATTCTTTTTAATTTTTTCTTATCCTTTCTCCTTAAATACATAGAAAAAAATTTCCTCCTTAAACTAATTAAAATAAATTCAACTCAATTTAATTCAAGCATATTTAATCCTAATTATTATGTCTAGACTTTAGTTAATGCTAAATTAATTTAACTCAATCTTAATTTTTAAAATATTAATTTAATCTAATAATAAATATTTACAATAATTAAATATTATAATAGTATTTTTTAATTAATATATTTTATATTTTTAAAAATACTGAAATCGTATTGGCATAAATACCGAAATTATATCGTTTCGGTCATAAACCAACCAAAACATCAATATGGTTCAAAATTTTATCATGAATCTAACATGAGTGAGAATAGAGGTCTTGTTGTTGTTTGTATGTTGATTGGATGGAGTTTGGTGCTTAGGTATATAAACAAGGTTGATGATGTAGAGATAGATAGTTTGCTCTGATGCCAGTATTAAGGTTGATGATATATTGTGAATGCTATTAGTTAGCAATTTTATTAAAATAATGTTGGTGTAATCATCCTCAAGGATGACCAAGTTGACTAGGCTCGGATTGGCTCGAGCTTGAGTTTTAATGTTTGGATAATATGTGAGAAAGAAGTCAAGTAGGTTAAGGTTGACCGGATACTTGACGATGTGAGGAAGCCCTAACTGAGGTTAGGCAAGGAAAATCCCTGACTGAGATTAGACAAGGTAAAAGTTTACCGAGTGACCAAGAAGCCCTAACTAGAGGTTAGACAAATGAAAAATCCTAGCAGGGCTAAGCGATGGAAGACCTAGTTGGAAACTAGACAATGCAAGTCCTAGTCGGACTAGGCAAATGGAAGACCTAGTTAGAAACTAGGCAAGGGAAGTCCTAGCGGGGCTAGACATTGGAAGACCTAATTAGGAACTAGGTAAACCTAGTTGGAAATTAGGTTAAGTCCAAGGTGGGTTAGCTGGGAGTTGAACACTTGACATGAGTGAGAAAGTTCTAGTTGGGAACTAGGCAATGGAAGTCCTAACAGAGCTAGACGAGGAAAAGTCCAAGTGAGTTGACCAGACACTTGGTGAAGAAGCCCTGGTTGGTTAAGGTTGACTGGATGCTAGGCAACAAGAAGCCCCAACGAGTCATGGATGACTTTAGGATTGGGTAAAGAAACCCAAAACTCTGAATCAGAGTTTAGGGTTGGGTAATCAATTGGGCTCAATCGATTAGAGTAATCAATTAGAGTTGTTTTCGTGTGAGAAAAGGCTGAGAAATGAGAATTAGTCGATTGATATAGAAATCAATCGACTGATCTCTATCAGTACATTCGAATCGGGTAATCAGTCGATTGATATTTCACATCAGTCGACTGATATCGATTTGAAGAGAACAGAAGTAAGTTGGACTCGCGTGTTCTATTCAACTAATGAATATCAGTCGACTAATGAATATCAATCGACTGATGTTGTCCATCAATCGACTGATGCCAAACTGGTCGTTTGACTGATGTTGTCCCTAGCGAGTTAGACTCGCGTGCTCTGTTTGACTAATGGGATTAGTCGACTCGTCGTTTGGATCAATCGATTAATGAATTTGAAAAGTCCAAAAGTGAGTGTGACTCGCGTGTTGTGCTCGGCTGATGGTTCGATTGATAGTGTACATCAGTCGACTGATGTCGAACTGTAGAGCACAAAAGTTAGTGAGACTCGCATGCACTGTTTGACTGATAAGATCAATCGACTGATGTTTAACATCAATCAACTAATATTCAAATTAGAGTTTAACTGATGGAATCATTCGACTGATGAGTTGCATCAATCGACTGATAGTGGTCAAACAGGTCAAGAGAGAGTCGTTCTGCAAGTTTCAATGGACGGATTCGACATAAATCAACTGATAAGAAGAAATCAGCCCCGACTTGAAGGCTATAAAAGAAGGTTCTAAAGGAGATTTTGGGTGGTAGTTCTTGGAGATTCTGAGGTGAAGTGTTGCTGCATTTCCAAGTCGACAAGAGGCTTTTCCAAGCAACAAGAGATCAAGCAAGCAAGGTATTCATTTGTAAAATCGTGTTCGATTTGTATTTGTATTTGCTTGTTTTCTTCTTGATGTATTCTCGTGCTTGTGAGCTTGTACGAGGTTTCTCCGCCTCCGGAAAATTTCTAAGGAGGTTTTTTTATAGTGAAGCTGTGAGAGAGAGTCGGACCTTTGGATTAGTCACCTTAAGGAGGTGGAGACCAAGTAAATCCAAGTATTAGCATTGTGGAGCTTCGTCTTTGAGTTTTTCGCTACCAAATCAAGTTCAAAATGCGATCAAAGTTAATCACCCCCCCCCCTCTAGATCTCTACGTGTCCTATCAAATGGTATCAGAGCGAGACCGCTCTTCATCGGACTAACTACCGGAAGAAGCAAAAGCTAAAAGAAGGAGTTTAAAGCCCTAAATTTCAAAAGTCAAAAGACTTATCATCAAGGAGCTCAACTTCACAATGGAATTTCAAGATGGACCCTTAGGATTGAGAGTATTCGACCAATGGAAGGCTAGGGTTGAGAATTTCTTCGTGATGAACATTGAAGAATGATTCATCTTAATGGAGGGATTTGAAGTCCCAATTGATGGTCAAGGAAGACTCCTCAAGAAAAAGAAGTGGACCGAGAAGCAAGTCCAAAAATCCGAGACAAATGACAAGATAACTAAAATTTTATTTGGTTCTTAATGATATTTTGTGCAAGATAGGCGAATATCAAGATGTCAAGGAATTATGGAGTAAGCTGGCCAAGCTCCATGAAAATCCAACATCAATGCCAAGTGAAAGCACATTTAAAGAGGGAGACTGGATCAAGAACTTGAGGATCCGGAGGTTGAGAGATGCTTAACATCCAAGAATGAAGATGAAGAAGCATCCATCTCAAGGATTAAGGGGGGAAGACCATTACACCGAAAAGAGAAGAAGCTTCTACATCTGGAATCAATGGGGAAAAATCATGCTCCACCTCTATAAGTAAAGGGAGCACAAATTATGAAGGTATATCAATTTTGTGCATTAAAAATAAAAATCACATTACATGCTTTGAGTTTAGGGAGAAAAGACAATATAAGAGCAAGTGTTCTAAATTAGTCAAAAAGAAGGTTCAAGTGGCACCAAGGGCAAAGGAAAAAATCAAAGGAGGCCGGGACAT
This sequence comes from Hedychium gardnerianum, assembly GCA_038050645.1. NCBI lineage: Eukaryota > Viridiplantae > Streptophyta > Magnoliopsida > Zingiberales > Zingiberaceae > Hedychium > Hedychium gardnerianum. The sequence continues at coordinate 2,860,562 of JBBUKS010000042.1, forward strand.
TGATACGAAAGTGCAAAAAGCACATTGTGGGCTTCTTGTAAAATCACAAAGGGCATTACCAGAATCAATGTCCAAGGGGGAGGTCTTCAAGCAAGAACCAATGAGGAAGCTCAAATCAAGGGGAGCTTCCAAAAACAAAATTAAGGTACCATTAGTTAGTAGTATTTCTTCAATTCATGATAACAAGCATGCTAGGAATAAATGTTATCATTTTAGTACTATTTATTATGAAAATAAAAAGTATGAAAATCCTAAGAAAAATTATAAATCATTTCATGTTAGAACAACCTAAAGATAGGAAAGTAGAAAATAAACTAGGCAAAAATTCTAAGAAATCTAGATATATGTCTAGGAAGAAAAATATCCAAGGAAATCATGAAAAATCAAAATTTAAGAATTTGAAAATTGAAAATCAAGTTTTGAAGTCGAGACTTGAAAAATTAGAAAAGACCCTTAAAAAAATGAAAAATGTGTTTACAGGATGAAAAGAACAAAACTTAGGTTTAGGAAGACAAGAAACATTCAAGGGCAAGAAAGGTTTGGGATACAAACCTAGAGCCAAGGAGAATATGCCTTCATACCAAAGAGTTTCATATAGCTATGAAATTAGCACTAGATCTAGGAGTCAAGTCAAGGTTACAAGGAAAGTTATCCCTATAGTTGACATTAAGGAGACTAGTATGACTAAGGCTTCTAAGAAGCCTAAGAAAGTAAGGTATCTAGGGAGGTTATCCCTAGTGAGTACTTAGTGCACCCAAAAGCACCAATAGGTTTTAAGTTCCTAAGAGTATGTTTTCTATACCCTAGATAGGTATAGGGTATGTCAAACCTAATTAGATGGGTAGTTAACCCAACTATGGAGAAGTTGACATTTTAGAATATTTTCAAGGTATTGTGACACTTTGAAAATAAGAAGTCGACTTTTACCCTTGAAGAATAAAATGTGCCAATAAAATTTGAAGAATGGCTTGATCAAATTGGCACAAATAGAATAAAAGTCAAAAGTGTGTCAAACTTGGGATTTTGGCACATTCTAAGGAGATGAGGGCAACTTAGGTTAATGTTTGGCATAGTAATTAGTTGATGAAACCTAGATGGAAAATCTAAGTATTTTTCTTTGTGATATCATTGTCATGCTTTGTGTGGATAATATGTCATGACATCATGTTATTCATTCATTTTGACATCATAAAATAGTGTTAGTTTTTTATACATGTCATGTCACACATGCATCATGTGAATATGATGAATTTTCTTTTGAAAATACTTGTATGCCATAATCATCATCATGCATAGGCATTGTTTTAAATTCTAAATTTCTTGAAATTAAAGACAAAGACATAAATTGACATCCTAGGTAGGATGATCAAAGTTAAAATATCTAGATAAAAATGCATGATCCCTTAGGTTATGAAAAACCTATTTTACATCTCACAAAATAATAAGATGACTTGTATGTATTTTTGAGACACATTAGATATAAGTGAGATGTTAGAAGGATGAAAATGTTGATTTAGTACATCCTTTTGAATTTTAATTTCATCAAAACAAATGATTATGTGAAGTCCAATCATGGGAAAAGCTCGTGGTTGGAAATTTATTTTTAAAATCATTTCAAAATCATTTTGAAAAAACCTGATGAAGTCTATTTGTTGATAGATATATTACCATTGATTAGTTAGATACAAAGTTAGAGTGAAATATTGAAATTTTCAATGGTTTCCAATTTTGTATTATTTTCATAGAAATCTATTTTTCCCTGATAGTATATGACATAAGTAATATCTACATAAAATTTCATGATTTTTCGATAATCATAGAATTAGTTATGCATTTCTGAAATTCAGTCTGAAAACTGAAATGCAGTCTTTCAGAGTATCAGTCGACTGGTGCAGAGAATCAATGTTTGTGTTTTTCACTAAAATAGAGTGTTTAAGCCATTTAAGCTCACCCCTAGGTATCTTCACTATTCCAAACCCTATGAAATGCTTGAATAAATATTTAAGAATAATTTTCTTGATGAAAATGAGAAAGGAATGGTTAAAAGAGATTAACTTGGAGTTAAGGAGGAGTTTTAGATTCAAGATTGAATCTTTAACCTCAAGACTTCAATTTTGGAATTTCCTAAAGGTTTAGGAACTCCAAATCATTGTTGGCGCAATGATAAAAGATGGAGCATGCTTTGAGGAGTCCATCTTTAAAGCATGATTTGTCTTGAATGCTCTAGGATGAGCATTGGTTGAAGGGTGTATGCTCAAGGATGAGCATTTGAAAATAATGAAAGGTTGGAAACCTTCATTGCGATATTTTGAAAGATATTGGTTGAATACTCAAGGTTAAGCATTGGAATGTATGGAACTTTCATTGTGATGTTTTAGAGGTTAAAGAGGAGTGAATCTTGAGAGAAGATTTTTGATGTATGCCAAAGGGAGAGAATATAGGGTTTAAGTTAGGAAACCCTTGTTCATACTTTGGCATGAGAAGAAGGAAGTTGGGCTAATGAGTTAGCCTAATTTAAACATATTGTCAAACATCAAAAAGGGGGAGATTGTTGGTGCAATCGTCCGCAAGTCAAGGTTTACCAAGTTGGTTAAGCTCGGGTTGTCTCGAACTTGAGTTTCGATGTTTGGATAATATGTGAGAAAGAGGTCAAGGTTGACCGGATACTTAACGATGTAAGGAAGCCCTAACTGAGGCTAGGCAAGGGAAAGTCCTACCTGAGATTAGGCAATGTGGAAGTTTACCGAGTGACCGGGAAGCCCTAACTGGAGGTTAGGCAAATGGAAAGTCCTAATGGGGCTAAGCGATGGAAGACTTAGTTGGGAACTAAGCAATGCAAGTCCTAGTAGGACTAGACAAATGGAATACCTAGTTGGGAACTAGGCAAGGAAAGTCCTAGTGGGGCTAGGCATTAGAAGACCTAGTTGAGAACTAGGTAAACCTAGTTGGAAACTACGTTAAGTCCAAGGTGAGTTAGCTGGGAGCTGAGCACGAGTGAGAAAGTCCTAGTTGGGAACTAGGCAATGAAAGTCCTAGTAGGGTTAGGCGAGAGAAAGTCCAAGTGGGTCAAAGGTTGATCGGACACTTGGTGAAGAAGCCCTGGCAGGTCAAGGTTAATCGAATGCTAGGCAATAGGAAGCCCCAACGAGTCACGGATGACTTTAGGGTTGGGAAAAGAAACCCTAAACTCTAAATCAGAGTTTAGGGTTGGATAATCGATTGACCCAAAGTCAATCAATTAGAGTAATCAATTGGAGCTATTTTCGTGTGAGAAACGGCTGAGAAATGAGAATCAGTCAATTGATATGGAAATCAATCGACTGATACTCTGTCAGCACATTCAAATCGAGTAATTAGGCGACCGGTGTTTCACATCAGTCGACCGATATCGATTTGAAGAGAACATAAGTGAGTTGGACTCGCGTGTTCTGTTCAACTAATGAAATTAGTCGACTGATGTTGTCCATTAGTTGACTAATGTCAAACTGTAGAGCAAAGAAGCGAGTGGGACTCACATGCTCTGTTCGACTAATGGGATCAGTCGACTAGTCATTTGGATCTATCGATTGATGTCGATTTGAAAGGTCCAGAAACGAGTGGGACTCGCGTGCTATGCTCGACTTATGACTGATGTCGGAGCATAAAAGCGAGTAACACTCACGTTCTCTGTTTGACTGATAAGCCGACTATCGACTGATAAGATCAGTCGATTATCGACTGATGTTCAAATTAGGATTTAACTGATGGAATCAGTTGACTGATGAGTTGTATCAATCGACTGATAGTGGTCAAACAGGTCAAGAGAGAGCCGTTCTGCTGGTTTGAACGGTTGAATTCGACATATCAATCGATAGGTAAGATCAGTCGACTAATTGGAGGAAATCAACCCCAACTTGAAGGCTATAAAATAAGGTTGAAAAGATTTTGGGTGTTAGTTCTTGGAGATTCTGAGGCGAAGTGCTGCTGTATTTCCGAGTCAACAAGCGGCATTTCCAAATAAAAAGAGATCAAGCAAGCAGGTTTTCATTTGTAAAGTCGTGTTCGATTTGTATTTGTATTTGCTTATTCTCTTCTTGGTGTATTCTGGTGCTTGTGAGCTTATACGAGGCTTCTCCGCCTCTGGAAAGTTTTCGAGAATGAGGTTTTTCATAGTAAAGTTGTGTAAGAGAGTCAAACCCTTAGATTAGTCACCTCAAGGAGGTAGAGACCAAATAAATCCAAGTGTTAGCATTGTGGAGCTTCGTCTTCGAGTTTTTCGCTGCCAAATCAAGTTCAAGAAGCGATCAAAGCTAGTCCCCCCTCTAGCTCTCTACGTGTCTTATCAAATAAATGGTTGAGATTGTGGTGGACATTAGAGGTAACATCACAATGATGTAGCAGATTAATATAGATTGTTGATTGTGGGGCCTTATCTAAAGATTATAGAGCCATAATAGTGTTGATGCTGATCTCAGGATAGTTGTTTGGATCTTTTGTACAAATGAGATAAAGCTGTGATGTCATTGAGAAGATCTTGGATTATAGTCAAGTTAGTTAGTTATGATGTCGGTAATGAATTGGAATTGAAGAAGAAAGGAGATGAAACATGGGAAAGAAACATTGTTTGTGTTCAACACGATTTTAAATCTTGTACCATGCTGGACCCTAAATTATCGAAACTTAATACCACACGACATAGCTGATGTCTCCTTTTGTTTTATCAGTGGTATCGAATTTCAGTGATTTATCAGAATGATACATTTCGACCATTTAACATCATACCTCTGTTGTTGAGCCTTATTGCTCCTTTTGCCTACTTTGCACATTTGTGTTTATTTTCTCTACGTTGCTTCCAATTTCACAATGACTATGAAGTTGGTTGTGCTAAATACTAATGATTATTGCTTCTCGATTGAGATATTATTTTATTTGACATTATTTTAATAGGATCGTAAATGAACCAAACGTACACGAGTAATCTTGGTGTTCGGCTTGGTAAGAGCTTGTTTATGTTCGTTCAACATACACAAGGTCAATTAAATGAACAAGCTTGAATACATTAAATTAAATAAACAAAGCTTGAACATATATGTATTTAGCTCGTTAATATTCATGAATAATGTCAACAAATAATGTTTGTAAACAATCAATAAAAACTCTTATTAAATTTGCAAATAAACAAAAAAAACTCTCAATATAAATAAGTTTATACTATCAAGCTTACTAAACAACCAAACAAGCTTAAAAATATAAAAGTTTCAATCTATTAAACAAGTTTGAATTAAGAACTTGATAACATTTCTAAACAAACCAAGCTCAAGCTTGTAGAAAAAGAAAGCAAGCTTGGCATGAACACCAATTTCAACGGCTTGGTTTATTTTAGGCTTAGAACATGAGTGCCAAGCTAAAGTATATGGTTTGATGGATCCACCACAAGCAAAGCATGACACTTACAACTTGAGCAAAATTATCTTAAGATGAAATAATTTTGATTCCTACTATACAGTTGAAGATTGAGCTAACCTTAAAACTGCATCACCTCCAATTCTTCCTCTAACATTATCACGACTTTCACCATGTCGAGTAAGAAGAATAGGCTTGGGCGTGAGATGAGTGTTTACCTGCAATTTAAATCTAAATTAGAATAATACATGCCAAAGCTTTTTTAAAAAAGTTTTTTCTACTCCTGTTATATATGACTAACTATCCTAAGAAACATTAGTTTGTTTTTTAAAATCAACATCAATTTTTAAGATCAAAGTTTAAAATCTCGAGCTGTGGCAATTTTGATCTTTTATTAGAACAATAGTACTATGTCAAGTTAATACCAGTGGTGAATTGGTGGGGGGAAGCAGTAAGGAGACGAAGAAGAAGAAAAAAAGAACAAAACTATGTAGTTTGGACTTTGTGTTCCATTTGGAATCATACAGTTTTGACATTATATTGTTTAGACACAAATTACAAAAATAATAAATATTATTTTAATTCATTGCTCGATGTGTGTTGTAGCATGCAAAGAGTGACAAATATGAGCGTGACATGATTGATACAATGACAATAGCAGACTACCTATGTCGAGTAGTATTGAGTTTTAAAAATTTATCAAGATGACACATTTAAGTTGTGCCATTACGTGCAATATGAGATTTCAAACAATGATCAAAATAAAATTATTGGATTATCAAATATAAGTGGAAAAAAGATCTCAACTACTGATTGTTAAGCGACACTATTTACTTACGCACAATGACTAGATTGTAAAGCTATTCCATTATGAACAATTTCTAAAAGTATAGAAACCAAGGTTTTTCAAATCATCCTCGAGTGGGAATCAAATTTGTTTGGGTTTAGATTTCTAGTTCATGAAGTCTTTACTTTTATAAGGTTTCATCTTCAATTTGGAAAAATCATTTGTTTGGATCAAGGTTTCTAGATTGTAAAGTTTCATCTTTGGGTTGTAGCGGCTTACTCCACTGCCTCGTATTAAAAAGCTACGGTAGTAAATTGTTTAAGGGTTGACACAGTGTCAAGAGCCATGGAGTGGGAGCAAGGATATGAATTAACAACTTTGCTTATTGGGTGCCAGAGGTGGTGGGAGGGGGAGAGTTGACACATTGAAGCATCAAGAGCCATGGTGGAGGAGCGGGAATCTAAATTAACCACTTCAATTAACCCAATAATCAATGTAAACATGTCAAAGCTTTTCATGTAATGTTGAAAGATGATGATAAATGATAAAAAGAGTAGCCTCTGAAGTTCTAATCTTCTATAGATAAATTAAGCATTTTAACAAAACTGTGTGACAAATATATAAACTGATAGCAAAGTAAAGAGACAGAGAATAGAAGGCTGGCATTAAAATGTGTACCAAGAAGAAGACTATTCTGCCAGGTAGATAACCACCAATGTTATTAACCTGAATAAAAGATTGTGAGGAGGAACAATTAGCCAAAAATGTAAAACAAACCTTTAAAAGTTGCAACAAAATTCATTACTAACTTGATATTAAAGAAGAGGTTCAGTACATATAAAACAAAGAATTAACAGACATGATCCTTTTGACATTAGAATTCGATAGTCATATTTCAAGAAAAATTGCTTGTAGAGTCCGTTACTTACGGATGATATTGAGCTAATTCATGAGATTGAAATTAGAAAACTTGAAACTTGAATTATGGAGAGAAATTTAGAATCTAGAGATTGCAAGTAGAATTAAAACTGAATAAAGGGTAGTCCGGTGCATGAAGCTCTTGTCAGTACGGGCCGAAGGGTCGGATCACATTGGATCTATTGTACGCAGTCTTATCTTGCATTTTGCAAAAGATGATTTTTGCGACTCGAACCATGACCTCAATGTCATATGACAACAACTTTACCATTGCGCTAAGTCTCCCCTTCTTAAAACTGAATAAAGGAGATATAATTATTAACAATAAAAAAAGTGAAGGAATAATTAAGTTAGATTAACAAGATATTTTAAGTAAATATTTCAAATATCCTCGATCTATGGTCAACAATAAAGGATACGGACAATATTAATAGAATAAATAGTGGATGGTTGAAAATGAAAAGCTTTTTAATCTTATGTAGTTGTAGTATGCTTAGATCATCAGAAATGTTTATAAAACTAGTATGTTTTAATAGTGGAAGTGTTGATCCATTAGAAAACAACTAAAAAAATGTGTTATAAATGAGAGTGCATGAATATGTTAAGGTGGTGCATCACTAGGATAGATTGTAAATCTCAGCCAACAATCTCACATTTATGTGCCTCACTTTATGATCTTATGATGTAAAAGAGAAAATTGCTAAAAATTATATTATTACTTAACATAGGGGCCTCACTTTATGATCTTATGATATAATCCAAAAATTATATAGGGAATTCTAGAAAATAAAAGTGTTAGTGTAATGACAAGAGTGAAGACTTCATGTAGATTAACCTAAGTATTTCCTATAAAAATAGGATTACATCAAGTATCAACTCTAAGTTTATATCTACTATACTAATTATGGATGAACTCACTAAATACATCGAAGACACGTTACTATGGTGCATTATGTTTGTAGATAATATTGTTTTGGTTGATGAGACACGTAAAGAATAAATACTAAACTCAAATCTTGGTAGGAGATATTGAAAGTTAAAGATTTTAGACTTAGATCATTTTTGCAAAAGGATAGAGGTGTTTTACATAAGATATAAGTAGAATGGTTAAAATGGACAATGTCTGTTTGTAATTCTAAGGTACCTTTAAAGCTTAAAAGAAAGTTTAACAAAACAACAGACTTACTATGTTATTGATGCAGGAGCATCCAACAGTATAACTAATTTATGTCATCTGATACGCCTATGTTTCCCTTTGAGTTGTAACGAGAAGAAAACGAGGCTATCAACCTCCCTTTTGGGCCTTGAAGAAGGACAAT
>JBBUKS010000042.1:2872797-2898684 GCA_038050645.1 Hedychium gardnerianum
GTGTTCTTCTCGCCTCGCATCCCTCGGACCGCGTTCTTCTCGTTCTACTGGTGTACTCTTCCGCAGCTTCTCGTCCCTCGGATGCACTGAGCTCGTCGACTCACTTCCCGTGTCATCCTTCTCGTCTGCTACATCTTCCACTCGACTTCTTGTGTTCCTAAGTTCCTGCACACTTAGACACAATGATCAAATATCACAGAACCTAACCTAACTCAGTTGATCACCTCAAAACTATTCAGGAGTACTTATAGTTGGAAGAGAGACATGATCATGCCTTTGGTCATGACCTGGCCATGGGAGCAGCTGGAATTACTGAGGAAGCTTCTAAAAAGGCACAGATAAAATCGTGTATGTCGTACTACACGATTGCAAATCAAATGAATACCGAACCCTCACACTAATGTAGTATAGAGATGATTCAGGTCGTCTCCCATCGAATGTAGTCCATGCATGATAATTCTAAGATCAGGTTTATTTGCAAATGTAATATTTTGGGTTTTTAATATTAAATGAGGGTTTGGATTTTAAAAGCTAAGACTAATAAACGGAAAGCATTCTAATCTAATCTAACCACTTGCATTCTAACCAAACAACAAACATCTATAGATTTCAATCACAAACAAGACAAAGCATGAACTAAGCAAATTTAAATGCATCAACAAAAGTAAGAGCAGTGTAAAGGATCAAACCAAACTCATTCCAACAATTGAACTAATGAATCTAAGTGAAAGATCTACTCAAACTCGTTAAAGACAAACAACTAATGCAAACCAAGACATGAAGGGTAACTTGCGGATGGAGGAGATGCAATGGATGACCAGATCTGATGGAGTTGATACAAGCTGTGAAGAAGATGGATCTGCGGCTCCATCAAAGCAGGGAACTCCTTGCCTCTCCAGTGGTCTATGGATGTGGAAGGCGACACCAGATGAAGTAGGGGTCCCCCTTGCTTCTCTGATAAGGATGATGTGGAGAGCTTGGTGGTTGGTGTTGGTGAGATGTGGAGCAGCGTCGCGGGATGGAATGGAAGATGGATCACCAACTGATGAAGAGGGGAAGCCCCTTCTCCTCCTCAGCTAGTGGATGAAGAAGCGGCAGTGGCCGGCGGAGGAAGATGGCTGGCGGAGGAAGATGGGAAGCGCACGATCCTCTCTTTTGATGAAGTTGTTACTGTTCAGAATTTGACGAAGGTTTTGGTACTGTAGCTTCTCAATTTAAATCAAATGTGGATCGACGGCCCATAATTCTCTAGATCTTAATCAATGGTCGGATCGGTTCCGATCTGGATCAAAGTCTTCAGATCTTGATCTATGACTAGGATCTACACTCCCTTGACTTGGATGGACAAGATCTTTAACGGATGGTCCATCTCACCTTGGATCTTGAATGGATGATTCAGATTACTTCAGAGCTTGATCTCCTCATCTAAACTCAAATTTGAGATCAATTTGGTCTGATCTAATTCAAATCCACTATCCCTTGAGTGCCTACAAAAATTACATTCAAATATTAGCATCAAATACCACAAATTAAAGATAATTTGCAATTAAGTTCAAGAATAAATGCAACTCATGAAATATGATATAAACATGAAATTAACACATGAGAATATCAAAAAGTATGAAAATAGAAGCCTAAATATCGTGTCAAAATGATAATTATCAAATCCTCTACACTTATTCTTGCACATCTTGAGTAAGCAAACAAAACTAAGAAACAAATTAAAATTCATCTTCCTAAGAATTTCCCTAGCAATACCTAGAAGATGGTAAAAGATAATTAATTAAGACCATCTAAAGATCAACACAATCATGAAATACAATCCCTACAATAATCAATAAGTGTGGTGGGTTCAATCCATTTGAAAAACTAAAGATGCAACCTCACAAGATGAATGTATCACTCTAGCTCTCACAATCATATATGAAAATGGAGTTCACTCAATGTCACTCACAACATTTCACTACCATAAGCTTGCTTGTTTTCTAATTCTCCACCACCATAAAACATAGCACACATGAATCAAGAGGACTTATTAAGAATTGCAATGGAGTCAAAAAGAAATTAAGTGAAGCAAACAAAATGGCAAAAGAAAAGAAATTAATGAAGAAGTGAGAGTATTGGATGAATAAACCTGATGAGTTGATTAATTGATGTGTATAGAGGAATGTCTCCACATAACTTTACCATGACTGGAGGCTTTGACATTGTACACTCTTTGCAAAACAACTTCATTGAGTGAGAAGTGCAAAACAGCTCAATTTAATACACACTCTTCCAAAGTTTCATTAATTAATTCTCAATTCAGTGTGCCTGGTAAAGATCTACCTTTCAATTCAACCCCTTCCTGTCAATGTACAAATACTTTCTGAGCTCCTTATAACATCCTTAAGCTTGCAAAGATTCTAATCACATACTTCATGCCACGCTCAACAGTAATCAAGAATTAATTCCAGAAATTCATTCCAATGAAACTGTAAACCTGTGAATCTGGGTCGAATCTGGGTTGCATTGAGCTTCCTGGAGACAAAAGAAAGACATCAATTTACAATGAACTAATAAGAGCTCCATTTGTCTCTGTCCTAATCAGAGAATTGCAGATTGGTTTGGCACCAAACAATCCAGGTTGATACATCAGCTCCCAAGGACTTTTCTGCAGGTTTTTTTTTTCTTCCATCTTCTTTTCTGCAGGTCCTCATCTGTTTGCAACAGCTAGCAACTAATTAAAGTTCATCAACTCCCCTCAAAATAGCTACACCAGAGAGGCTTTTAATTTGCAGTCAAGACTCCCTCCTGAATATTTCAGAACTTCAGATTACAGAACCAAAATTCAGAATTTTCAGAATTGAAGCTTTAAGTTTCAGAATTGGGATTTCAAGGTGGCTTTAGTTTAAATCATAGAGAATTCAGCTTGATGGAAGAGTGAATTCAGATTGGTTGCTGGTTAGAGAAAGCCTTGAGGGTTGGCACTAAACAAGGGTTAGCTGCCAAATTGTAGAGTTTCTGAATTCCTATCAATTCTGATCCTAATTTCCTATGGACTTCAGATTCCTCAATGGCTCAAGTGATGCCATCTACACTTCCCTAATCTTCTGAACTCAACATGTGGATCATGAAAATTTGGTGTGGCTTCTCAAATTCTGCACTGCCATCAAGCAGAATACAGTTTCAGAACCAGATTCAATTTCTGTAAATTATGCAAAGTTCCAGCAATTCAACAGTTTGCTAACATCCCACAACTCCTTTCTTGGAACTAATCTCTTCTAGTTTTCCTCTTGCATAATAAGGGAGAACAATAATATGGTTTCGATCTCTGAAATTGCCTAGCTGAGACAGATAACCCCAAAACAGATTCCTACATTGATCTGATATAGAAACCTGATTTCAGAATTCAGATTTCTGAATTTGACATATTTTGAATCATAAGGAACTTGGGGAGGAGAAAACACCAATTGACACTGAGATATCAAATGCTTAGCCTAGACCAGTCACTGTCCAGAAAATTTCCAAGGAAACTTGGCACGCAATAGGCTGAAGTTGATACATTCACTCACAACTTCATTGGCTTAGTTATGGAACTTGAGTATCATTGGTTCTTGTTTCTTTTACTGCTGGAAAATCAGAACTTCCTTGGTTCACCATTCCTCAAGCTTCTCCTTTTCCAATCAAACTTAAAGTGGCCAGCAGCATTGATCTGTTATTGCAAAAATAGATTGGCACAAAAAATTGATACTTTAAATTCACCACCCCATAACTGTGTGATTTTTTTTCCCTTTCTTTTCTGTCTAACATCATTGTTTAAACCCATTGGAAGATGCACTCCTTTGGTATAGTTGAAGAACTGAACAAGACTAATGCAGCATTAGCAGCCCACTGAACAAGTATCATACATCAACAGTTCAGCTTCTTCAAATTCAGAAATTAACTTCAGAGATTTAGTTCCAAAGAAATTACAGCCATGTTACTCTTGATCCAGTTTGCAGGGTTCTGAATTATGAAGAGTTAAGCTAGAAGGAGTGTGAATCAAATAACAACAAAGCCAACACAATTCCAAACAACTTCAAATTTTCAAACTACTGAATTCAGCAATTTCAGTAATTTAGCAGGTCTGTCACCCACTCATTCTCAATGAAATCCAAAGAATGCCCCTTTACTCCACTTGCACAATATCATAAACACCATGCTCAAAACGTCATCATGAACCCCCATCCAAAACCTTCAACATCCTCAAACATATGTAATTCCCCCACACTTAAAATTTTGTCCATCTAGGGAAATCTAACTCATCAAGTTATCAACCAAACTCTCAATGGAATTCAAGCAAAGCAAAGGTAGTAGAAGATAAAAGTGTTGAGTGAGTTATTCAAATAGCATTTGAAAGGAAAAGAAATAAAAGAATAGGAAAGGAAATATCCTTCATCATCTCCATGCATGCATATGTCATTGTAATTTTGAAAAGAAGCAAAGCAAGTTCTAGAGTTCAATTGTCATGAGCACATATCACACAAAAAGAGAATAAAGTATAGACATGTGGTAGTCCTCTCTAGATAATTTTTTTTCAATCAAACTCAATTAATCAAAATAGAATCCACCACCACACTAACCGATAACATGCAAGTAGAGCATTCAATCATGCCAAGTGACCTAGAAATTGACGGTCAAACTTAATAGCTTTTACGATTTTCAAAGTATTACTAGAACAATTCATGGAGAATTTTATTCAAAATGAAATGTTATGTAGACCAAACAAAGTGCAAAGTATGGAAGCAAAGTGCGAAGAAAAAGAAAAGTATAAAACAAAAAGAAAAGAAAATAACGAACTCCCCTTTATTTCGGGTGGATGCAAACGATTCAGAAGCAAAATCCACGCCGGCAGTGGGGTGGTTCGAGTGGAGGAGAGAATCTGTTTCATGTGATCTTTACGTGCCACCCCCTCCGTCATCATCTCCTCGAAAGTTCTCCTGGACGGTTGAAGACGGTTCAGATGTCAGATCCAACCCGAAAGTGGAGTGATCTGAGCTGAAGAGAGTACTGCTTCCTCTACCATTCCCTCTTTAGTTCCTAGTAGTTGGAGGCGGTTCAATAGAAGTTTCCAATCCAGGGGCTTGTAAAAACCTGCAAGGTCAGGGAAAGGACAAACCTCCCACACGCATGTGGGGTAAAGGAGAGCTGAACAAATATCCATCTTACCTGAACATGTATCCAAATATGAGTCACATCCAATGAAATCAACTACAGATACCTCCATGAAATTTTCTAAAGGACGAGAAGAAATATTAACCTTGCAGTGTGGGAAGGTACCTAGAGGTTCTAGAAAAGTGATTATGGTCTTCTCTGGGTCAGGTAAACATTCTAGCTCTTGTTCAGGTGATGGTGCAACTGAAGGAAGTGGTTCTTGGGGCTTTGCTTCCATAACACAAGTCCCTACACTTACATCATCAACATCTGGTTTAGGCGATGGTGCAACTAAAAGAGGTGATTCTTGGGACTTGCTTCCACCGTGCAAGTCCCTACACTTCCATCCACATCTTCATTTCCTGCAACAACAATAGTGTCAACCAAAATTTTGTCTTCAGAATCTGCAACATCAGAAGAATTAGAATCATCTACAATTACAACATCACAACACAAAAAACTAGAGGAGTCCTGAAAGCCTCAGAATAGGAATCAGAGACATCTCCTCAAGCATATCGATATCAGTAGTCTGAGGGGATCTGATTGGAGTCTTATGCTTATCGTTAGGTGAATGATGTTGTAAGTTGATCTAACTATATTTGCACATTCTGTATTAATACACTGAGGTCTTGAAATGTCCCCCAAGAAGTCGGCTCGCCCTGTTGGAATGACTGTGGCCAAGTAGGGTTCGAATCATCCTGAAACCCAAACGAACTCTGATATGCTGGATAAGAGTGATCAACCTGTTGCTGCGCTTCCCCATACGTATTTGACTGTTGAGGTTGGAAGTATCCATGCTGCTCTAGAATCTGCTGGGGCTGAAAGTTCATACTTGAATAATTGTCCCAGTCATGAATATAGGTGCTAGGAGCTGGATCATACACATCTTGATATTGATGTTGGGAATACTGAGGTTCTGTAGGAAATCTAGCAGTCTTTCGAATGAGGTGGCACATAGCAACTGGATGAGATTGATTGCCACAATTAGTACATATGTGCCTCACTCGCTCAATATCCGAATTGTAATATTCGTTGAAGCCTCCAAATTGCTGAGAATAAGAATCCATAAAAGAAATGTGCTAGTCTCACCTGAAACACTAAAGCACTAGCAGACAAGATCAAAAGACACAAGAAACATATAATATCAAATACATGGATATATGAACATTAAAACATTTGAAATTTTTTTAATTTTTGTGAAAAAATATGGAAACAATCCTAAAATTATCAAACACCACTACATTCCCCGGCAACGGCGCCAAAATTGATAAGACCGTGTATGTCGTATTACACAGTTGCAATTTAAATGAATACCGAACCCCTCTACACTAATGTAGTATAGAGATAACTCGAATCATTTCCCAACGAATGTAGTCCATGCATGATAATTCTAAGATCAAGTTTATTTGCAAATGTCATGTTTTGGGTTTTTGATATTAAATGGGGGTTTGGATTTTAAAGGCTAAGACTAATAAACGGAAAGCATTATAATCTAATCTAACCATTTGCATTCTAACCAAACAACAAACATCTATAGATTTCAATCACAAACAAGACAAAGCATGAACTAAGCAAATCTAAATGCATCAACAAAAGTAAGAGCAGTGTAAAGGATCAAACCAAACCCATTCCAACAATTGAACTAATGGATCTAAGTGAAAGAATACTGAAATTCTGCTCTAATCTACTCAAACTCGTTAAAGACAAACAACTAATGCAAACCGAGACATGAAGGGTAACTTGTGGATGGAGGAGATGCAATGGATGACCAGATCTGATGGAGTTGATACGAGCTGTGAAGAAGATGGATCTATGGCTCCGTCAAGGCAGGGAACTCCTTGCCTCTCCAGTGGTCTATGGATGTGGAAGGCGGCGCCGGATGGGGTCCCCCTTGCTTCTTCGATGAGGATGATGTGGAGCGCTTGGTGGTTGGCGGTGATGAGATGTGGAGCTGTGTCGGGGGATGGAATGGAAGATGGATCACCAACTGATGAAGAAGGGAAGCCCCTTCTCCTCCTAAATTGGTGGATGGAGGAGCGGCGGTGGCCGGCGGAGGAAGATGGCTTGCGGAGGAAGATAGGAAGCGCATGATCCTCTCTGTTGCCGAAGTTGCTACTGTTCAGAATTTGATGAAGGTTTCCGTACTGTAGCTTCTCAATTTAAAGCAGATCTCAGATCTGGATCGGCGGCTTAAAATTCTCTAGATCTAATATAATTAATTTAAAATATTATAAACAAAATTAAGCTAATTAATTTTAATAAATAGTAATTTTTTTAAAAAAAACACTCATTCTAATTGATCCAACTAGGATGGTCGATGATGGACAGAGAGCTCGAACAGGCCAACAGCGAAGAAGAAATTGAATGACAAATTAGAATCAAGATAGTATTCAGATTGTTGATGTCCTGCGTTTAAGAAAAAGAAAGTTAGAAGGAGAATTGAGATCGGTTCAAATCTAGATCAAAGCCTTCAAATCTTTATCTATGGCTAGGATCTATACTCCCTTGATTTGGATGGACCATATCTTTAACAGATGATCCAGATTGATTTGGATCTTGAATGGACGGTCCAAATTACTTCAAAGTTTGATCTCCTCATCTAAACTCAGATTTGAACTCAATTTGGTCTGATTTGATTCAAATCCACAATCCCTTGAGTGCCTACAAAAATCACATTTAAATATTAACATCAAATACCATAAATTAAAAATAATTTGCAATCAAGTTCAAGAATAAATGTAACTCATGAAATATGATATAAATATGAAATTAACACATGAAAAATTCAAAAGTATAAAAATAGAAACCCAAATATCGTGACAAAATAATGATTATCAGACACGACCATGCCTAGGAGGTACGATCGGGTCATGGGATTTGCTGGAAAGTTAGCTCAGGTCTCTTGAGAGACATTGTCGTGCATATGAGGTACGCCAAATGAAGACACAGTCGTGCCTTGAAGAGGCACGGTCATGCTTGCTAGTTTTTCTCACCAATATTGCTCCAATATCCATTTTGCTCCATTTTAGCTTCAAATTGCGTCATCGGTCAAAATACAAAGAGAGCAGATCTCCAAACCAAAGGAGTAAAAGCATGACAATATAATGAAATAGGGTGTGATAATGTAAATCATATTTAGTGAAATATAAGTAGATGTGCAACAAACAATGCCTAAAAATATATATAATCTACGCACATCAGTCCACTAAATCTTCTCCTTTCTTAAGTTTTTTTGGAGGTGAAAAAATCGCTTATAGATTTAAGTACAAACAAATATAAAATGAAAGCACGGATACTTAAATAATAAGAAACAAATCTTGAGCCGATCTAGAAGTCCTGAGTAGAGCACACCCCTCCTGAAACTTTTCCGGTCGTAGAGCTTCGAGCATTTTCACGAGCATAGAGTAGAAGAGTAATAGCAGTAGAATTGTTGTTTGGAACATCGTGCTCGAGGTTTTTTTTACATTACCCGATCAATCTACCGATAAGTTTTATCGGTATACCGATCCTGGATAAGACTTGATCTCATGACTAAGTTTATCATGATCTGGATCTTGTCATTATCCGCTTGATCAATGTATCGATCCTTGGGATCGGTCTATTGAAATCGATCGGTCTACTGATCCTTGGGATCAGTCTATCGAACTGGCTCTAGTCCGGTTCACTTCAGACTTGTTCTGGCTACATCTAATTTGCATTTGTCTACTTCCTCAGTCTTGCTTCCAACTCCAGGTTCTTGCAAGACAAGCATACAACAATAAACAAGCAACCTAAACCTTGACTGTGGTCTATTTTACCTAATAGGCTTACGTCGGTTCACTCCCCAAGATTTTCTTTGTCAACCATCCGGTCACCCTTGACCTGCTTGGACTTACCCTTGCCCGATCTCCAGTTAGGACTAGTCACTCGGTAGACTTCTCACCTGCCTAACCTCTAGTTAGGACTTTCTCTTGCCTAACCTCCGATTAAGAGTAGTCATTCGGTAGACTTTTCACGTGCCTAAACTCTAGTTAGGACTTTCCCTTGCCTAATCTCCAATCACTCGGTAAATTTCTCACCTACCTAACCTCCTGTTAAGACTTTCCTGCTTAGCCTCAATCACTTGACCCCCAGTCCTATCCGACTTGATCTCTGGTCTTCTTTGACCCTTATCAAGTCCCTCCTGCCTAGTGTCCCTGATCTGCTAAGATTTACCTTGCTTAGTCTGGTCACCCACTAGGGCTTTTACCCTTGTCTAACCTTTAGTTAGGACTTTCCTTAATAACCATCTAGTCTTGACTAGACTTCACATTATTAGTCATCTAGTTAACTTTGACTTAACATTAGGCCCTGTTTGAATCAACCCTTGGTCAAACTGATTAGACAAAGGTGTATTGTCAAACATCGAAACGTGGAGGCTGATTGCACCAACATAAGAGTTTGTTCGCTGAAACCTCCCCCAGGGAGTTGGCTCGATCTGTTGGACTAATTGTGGCCAAATAGGTATAAAATCATCCTAAAATCCATATGGACTCTGATAGGCAGGATAAGAGTGATCAACCTATTGTTGTGCTTCCCCATACTTGAAATTTAAATGACCTATCCAATCAGAATTATAAGTTTTTAAAAATATCTCATACCTATTTTTTCGTTAAAAATGTTAATAATACTAATGTTCATAATATTGATGTTCAAGTTGATAATACTTAGGTTGAAGTTGATAATACTGGGATTCAAGATGGTAGTACTGAGATTGTTCAAGCTGATAGTACTAACTCTCCATTCTACCTCTAAAATGATGAGAATATGAATTCATGATTGCTCACAAAAGAAATTCTCTATTCTTACACTAAAACACTAGCAAACAAAATCAAAAGACACAGGAACATATAAGATCAAATACATAGATATATGATCGTTAAAGCACTTGATAATATATTTTTTTTTCAATTGATAGAAAAATAATCCTAAGGTTACAAACACCACTAACATTCCCAACGACAGCGCCAAAATTGATATACTCTCATATATCGTACTACGATTGCATTCAATTCACATTAATATCGAACCCCTCTACACTAATGTAGTATAGAATAACTCGGATCATCTCACAAAGAACGTATATGATGCATGATAAATCTCAAGATGAATTTATTTGAACATGAAATTTGTGTTTGAGATTCTAAAGCTAATGAGAGTAAAGATAAATCTAATCTAATCTATCAGAGCATAAAACAAAATATCCCTAATCTAATCATGATGATGAAATTAAACTAAGCTACATTGCAACAAGATCATCTAATTAACGAGCACAACTATTCTACAATTCAACAAGAATGACATTGCAATCAACTAAACTAAGGAATTGCAAAACTAAGTCTAACTAATTAATGAAATATTTCATCAAACACCTGACGAGCATTGAGATGAATTAAAACTAAATGCGTAACATCTTAAGCATGGAACTTGAATCAACTACAACCTGTTACAATCTAAACCAAAGCTAAACATTCAATCTGAACCAAATCTAGGGAGTTTAACCTATTACAATTTATCGAAAACATGAAGATCAAACACGGAGGAAGAAGAACTCAATGGTGCCGTTCGGAACTTTGAGAGGTCTGATCGGAGCCGGATCTGATGGAGAAGCTGCAGTGACAAGATCATATCTGATGGGAAACCCCAATTGGAACCGAAAAGCTTGGTGGATGATGGTCGGATCTTTGGAAGAAGATGGATTATGGAAGATCCGATGAAGGAGGGAAACCCCTCTTCTCGGTGGAGGTGGATGGAGAGGAGATGATCAGAGGAAGTAGGGAAATCTCATTGCTTCCGGTGGCTTGCTTGAGGAGGCATCGGTGGAGAACTTGGCATTGGCGGTGAAGATGGGATGAGGTGCCAGATCTATGGGATGGAGGAAGGAAGATGGTTGGAGGAAGGAAAACCCCTTAACCTCTCTTGTGGTGGTGCCGGATGGATGTGGGTCCGAAGAAGTAGGGAAATTCCCTTTCTTCTCGCCGGTGATGATGGAGACGGAAGATGGGCTCGGTGGTTGGAGAAGAGATGGCGATGAGGAGATGGCGTCGGCGATGGATGATGAAGGAGGAAGGATGATGGATCGCCGGAGGAAGGGAAACCCCTTCACCTCCGGCGGTGGGTTGCGATGGATGTGGAGGAGACAGGCGGTGAGATCGTGCGTCGGGTGGAGAAGATGAGCCGAGATCAAGATCAGCAGAAGAAGAGTTCTACAATTCACTGTACATTTCTTAATGGGTTTTGGGTTTAAGAATCCGGATTCTAGAGTTCTTCAAATGGATCCGGGTTTGGGTTCAAAGAGAGGAAATAATTAATAAGGTAGCTTCTTAATGGATCTTGGATCCGGGTTTGAAGAGGGGAAATAGGATTTGGAGCTTCAAATCTTGCTAGATCCGGATTGGAGTTGGAATGGGTTAGGTTCAAATTGGATGAATTCGATTGTTTGGATTGGGCTCCCTCTTTGATTGGGATTTGTTTTTTTTGAGTTGAGATTTGATTGGATGAGTTGAGTCATCAGTTGAACAAAGCTTAGTTTTAATGTGAAACATCTTCAATTATATTGAACCAAGCCCAAATTGAATCAAGTTTCATTTGAACCGAGCTCTCTTCAATCCTAGCAACGGGTTTAATTGGTCTGACTCGACTCACGTCCATAACCCTTTTTTAATTTCCTACAAAATCATGAAATAATATTAAATTATAATGAACTCAAAAATAGATTCTACTCGTAAAATATGATATCAATCAATAATTAATCATACAAAAGAATGTAAATGATAAGTATAAGAGTTAAATAACATATCAACATATTAGTTATCAACTAGTTGACGTGGTGCAGGGATAAGCTTTGACTGACTAATGTGGCAGAGGGCGCGATCAAGAATAAAGGCATCGGTGCTAATGTGGCAAAGATCATCATCGAGGAGCTGACGTGGCAAAGGAGATTGGATTGAGGCAGGAACGATAGATCAATCCTATAGATCGGTAAATCGATCAATCGAATCTAGACCCAGTTTCCGAGGTGATTGGTATACCGATCAAGGCTATTGGTAGACCGATCCAGGTCTATAAAAGAAGTCTCGAACATAGGCTTCAGACATCCATTGCTCAAATCCTCGTTCTCTTGCCTGGCTCCAAAATGATAATGCTACATCGTACTACTGCTCCAACAACCATGCTCAACTCCGGATCCTTACTTTGTCAGGATAATTGTATTCTCATATTCGTCTTTGTACTTTAAACTTCAAGGAATGGTAAGCTTATTATCGTTCCCCATATTTTGTAAAGATGAGTCTCTTTCTCAAGATTACTAGTGGATTGCTCATCAAAGGCGATCAATGATCGCTAGTCTTGGAGTAGCAGATAGAGGCTATGATCCAAATAAAAATTGTTGGTGCAAGAAGTACCAAATAATCAAACCTGGTTTTGATATTGACAAAGGGTCAAAGTTAAGGTGATTGGGCAAGGAAGTTCTGGTCAAAGTGATTGGATCAACGTATATAGGCAACGTCGACTAGCAGCCATACACAACAACTTTCTATGCTCAAGCGACTTCCGCGCTGCTCCAAAATTCTGCTATAACGCTGAAACACTACTCTAACAACAACGCTAAAGCTACTACACATTTACGTTGTCGGTATAATTGATTTTAATTCACTTGTACTTTGCATTTTGATTCTTTTGTAATCTTCAATTTTTTGGTGGATTGACCAACGAAAGCATTCAAAGGGTGCGGGCCTTGGACTAGCAGTCGTTGGACTATGAACCAAGTAAAAAGAAATATGTTAGCTTGTTTTGCTTTTTTAATTCCGCTACGTATACTCAAAATTTTCGAAAAATATGAAAAAATCACGAGCGTTATTCACCCCCCCCTCTAGCGCTTCTCCGATCCTACAAAAATAAAAGTATTTTTGTGCTTGAGTTTTCTTATTTCCGCTGCTTACTTTGAAAAAGACAAAAATAATTTTAAACGAGAAAAAATGACCCACACTATTCACCCCCCAGCGCTTCTCCGATCCTGTACAGCTTGTACAGTTTTAGTTTTAGTAATATCATTTTCTACATGTGTAGGCATAAAAGTCGAATTCCTACTTATCAATGATACATATTGACTTGCCTAGGGGTGTCAAAAATGAACCCGACCCGAAAAAAATCAGGTTTGGGTTGGGAATTTTTGGGTTTGGGTCGGGTTCGGGTGGAGGTTTTTGGGTTAGTTTAATTTCAGGTCGGATTCAGGTCGACCCGAGTTGACCCGAGTTAACCCGAGTTGATATAAATTTAGAATTTAGGGATTTTTTTTTGGAGGTTAAATCAAATTTATTTTGAAAATTAAAATATTTTAGGTACATAAATAACAAAATATGGTATAACAATGATGAAATATTGAGATAAAAGTGAAAAATTATAGGAAAATAACAAAAAAAAAAATTGGGTTGGGCAGGTTCGGGTTCGGGTTTAGGGGTTTCGGGTTGAGTTTGGGTTCGGGTCGGGTTCGGATTGAGATTTTATTTGGGTAATCGATCTTCAACCCGACCCGAACCCACCCGACCCACTCGAATTGACACCCCTAGACTTGCCTTTGATTTGGCATATATGGGGTCAGTCTTACTATACATAGCTCTTTTAGCTCTAAGTATCATGTCAAGATATTTAGAGCTTGATGTGAATATTTTTAATTTTTTTGTTAGTTGTTTCATTTGTAATTTCAATGAAGAATTTTTCTCCTATAATTTTTTAACTGAAACTTCCCTCCTGAAGCTCACAAGTGGAAGCAAACAAGGCCTTCTCCCTTATAACCTTTAGTTTAGAATGCAGTGTTTTCACTTTTAATTTTGACTTTGCTAATGTATTTGTTAAACATGCCATAATAGATTATAATTTATCTAATTTGAGAGAGGTTACCTTGTCATCATTGGATGATGGCTAACATGACAATACCTCTTCTTCATCCTAGCTTTCCTTCTCACTTTCACTTGAGTTGTTGCCATCATCATTCAGTACCATGAGAGTCAGGTATCAAGTTGTCTTTCCTACATTTTCTTCTTCAGATGAGCTGGATGAAGAAGAATCATCCTAGATGGATTTCAGTGTTTTTTGCTTATTTTATTTTTCTTTCTATTTTTGTAGTTCAAGGTAGTTTGTGTAGTGATCTTTTTATTACATTCAAAACAAACTACTTCATCTTTTTGATTTTGATTAAGTCTTTCCATTTTTATTTTTTTTTGAAGATCTTCTTCATGTCCTTCTTGTGGTATTTGTAGCTTCGTTGCATCATTGTCTTGATGAAGTTTGTCATTTCGCTGGATCAAATTCCTCCTCCCTTTTCTTCTCCTTTTTACTTACTTTTTCACTTACAACCAAAGTCATATCTTTTTCCATATTGTTAGAGTTAGCTTATTTGTGCAGTTCTAATTCATATCAACTTGAACTTTAGAGGTCCCTAGACATCTTGTAGGCATCCACCATGGACGATCATAAGGAGTTTCTAGGGAAGGCTTTTAGTGTGTACTTGATGAGGTCTTGTTCTCCACACTTTCTCTAATTGAATGAAGTATGTTGATGAGTTCCTTGAACCCCTCGTGTAATTGCTTGACCATCTCATTGTCCTTCATTGCATAATTCTACATTTGGTTTATCAAAAGGTCCCTCTTAGTGATTCTTGAGTCTTTAGTTCCACCAACTTATCCTAGAGTTCTTTGCGCTTTGAAGGGGGACCAACCTTATTCAACCGCTCAAGTGCCAATGCACGCTACAGTGCCACTGTGACTTTCACATTTGACCGCACCTTTCTTTTCAGTTCATTAATCTATTTTCCATATTCAAGGACTTTTCTATCTTCATATGTTGGAGCCTCAGAACATTTAGTCATGATGAAACACATGTCTATATCCGTCATGAGGTAGTATTACATGTGATTTCTTTAGTAGGTGAAGTTGCTTCCATCGGAATATGGTGGCATGGTGGTGGTGAAACCCTCTTGCATTGACATCTTCTTTTCAAAAAGTTGCTCTGTCGGCTATGAGTCCTTCGGATTTACTTCTCTCTGGTATCACTTGTAGGATCGTAGTTGATGTTAGAGGGGGTAAATTTATTCTTTTGATCATCGAGTGCACAACGAAAATGAAGACAACACAAACAAACATACACTAGCAACACAAGAATTTACTTGGTTCAAAGCTTCCTAGGGTTGCTAATCTAAGGCCTAGAGTCCTAGCATATATCACCACTAATTTTCTCCTTCTTGTACACCTTTTGGAGGTGGAGGAACCTCTTACAACACAGTCTTTTACAATCCTTGAGAACAATGATAGTAAAGAGTAGAACAAAAAAGGAAGAAAATCTCTCTGTAAAATAAAATACAAGTGAAGAGGAGGTGTTCTTCTTGGAGTTCTCTGCTTCAAAACGAACCTTTAATAACATTTATATGATCTTCAAACAAGCAAGGTTGCTTTATAAATTTTCAAGCATCTGTCGACTACCTACATCATATCAGTCAGCATTTCATATTTGGTGATTAATTGATTGTTGAGCAAGATACAAAACTTCGAATCAAAAGTTAATGTCTACCTGAAACTAAACATCATTCGATTGATACATAACTAATAGTTGACTGATAATGATCAATCGACGAGTGCGGTCGATGGTTAAAGTGTTTTATTTTCTTTGAATTTTTACTAATCAACTCAAAATATTTTTGATAAAATCAAAAACTTTAGGGTTTAAAGTATTAATCAATTTCTATGCTCCTAATAGTCGATTGATGCCAAAATCACAACCTAATTTATGGTTTGGTTGTATCAATCAACTACTCATCGCATGCAATCAATTAAATCAAAAACCTCAAAAAAAAAATCATGGTTTGACTTTATCAGTCTACTACAATGTGTTTGAAAATCGACTGATGTGAAAAATAACAAATCGATTCGCGTTTTGATTTCATCAATCAATTTTATGTGTCTAACAGTCGGTTGATGTCAAAAGCATAATATGTTTCATGGATTTTTTGTGTTAATTGACTGGTATTGTTGTATCAGTCGATAATACATGTTATTGTATCCCTCGGACCATCTGAGATCATAACTTCTTCATTATTTGTATAATAGTCGATTGATAAACATATATCAGTCGACTCTTGCACTATTTCTCATTCATTTTAATTAATGAGATGCTCCTAACTCTTTTTGTAGGATCAAATTCGACGCTAGAGGTGGGGGGGGGGGGGAGGGAGTGAATAACGTTACAAATTTTATGAGCTGATAATTCTAAAAATAAATAGATAAACAGAGTAAAAGTAGTATAACAAAAATAAATAAACTTAGCAGATTATCAATTATTAAATTATCAGTTAGACCAGAAAGTAAATACACGCAGCAATAATAAAATATGATTATTATTTCTTAATTTCTTCTAGGTTGAGAAACCTTATAGATTTTTTTTAAAAAAAAAGTAAGCACAATATCAAAAATGAGACAACACAATAAATATAAGAATTACTCTAGATGTTGTCAATCAGAAATGAAGCGCGAGTTGCAGCATGTCATTATCGCAGCACAGAGATCACGAGAGCACTAGAGCACGAGCATAGAGAAATATTCTGAAAATAAATTATTTGAAAGCTTTGCCTTGATGCCCTTATATAGCCCTCTTTGTTACTGACGTGTCACTCCCCGATCGACTGGGGCCTCCCCGATCGACTGGGGCCTCCCTGGTCACCTGAATCATGTTGGCGTGGCTACAACGTCTATCTAATAAATAATGTTGTTTGCATTCTCTAGTCGCCCGGACCCTCTTTTGTTGCCTAGGTAAGGTCAAATTTTATCTTGACCGCACCACTCAGATCACTAAACTTCTTCATCCTCTATCGGTCGCTTGGAAGTCCCTTTGGTCGCCCGTACGCTCCCATCGCCCTAACCTAGATACAGTCGCTCAGGACTCCCTCCGGTTGCCTAGAACCATCGAACCGCATAATGAGTATGATATATAATTTAAAGTTACTCGCATTTACTTAACTAGATGTCCAACTTCCAGCTAACCCATCTAGTTTAAGTTGTCAAGCCACAACTCATAGTTGCTTCCACTCGAACTTTTGTTTGTGAAGTAATCAGCTTCTAGTTGACTCTACTTGGACTTGTTTGCTAAGATTTTAGCTCCTAGCTTATTTCACTTGGACTTGTCACTACCTAACTTCACTCATTAAGACTTGTCATTGCCCAACTTCACTTGCAAAGACTTTTCCATTGCCTAGCTTCACTCGCTAGGACTTTTTTACTTGTCAAGAAATCAGCTCCTGCATACTTGATAATAATCCGTTAGATCTCAACAAACCTAATTTTAACTTTAGTCATACATCAAAATCTTAGATTAAATATTGTGTCTCTAGCACCAACATCGTTTACTCTCATCCCACATATACCTTCTTTCAAACCATACTTTGTACCAAAGAAATCCTTTATTTTCTAGACTTTCATGCCTAGAGTTCTATGATCTCTGGGTCTTCTTTTCTTGGCATCCAATCACTTGATTTGTTAGAGTTTTCCTTTTGCCAAGAATCTGACCTTCAATCTTTTTAGACTTCTTCGCCTTGCATCCAACAACCAAATCTACTAGGATTTTCTCTTTACTAAGAATTCCACCTCCAATTTTTTGGACTTCATCATCTCTATCAAATTGTCTTTTCTTGCACACTTGACAATCATGTAAGACTACATGATTTGTCTTAACTTAAACGTTGTCCAACATTAAAATCACATGTAAAGCTACATGCATGTGGCATGATTGCTCTTACATATTTAGTCCTCCATGACTTATTAACACTTTCATCGCCAACACTTGTTAGACTTCAACTATTAAATATCTAGTCAATCACGATTAACTTAGACTTTTAACTGCTAATTGTCTAATAATTATGACTCATTTAAACTTTTTCACTATTAAATATCCACTCATCATTCACTTATTTGAGATCTAACTCAACTATCAAATAAATTAATTAAATATTAAAATTTAATTAAAATTTATTCAATTTTAATTAGAGATCAATTATATCAACATAAATTTCGTATGTAACTTGTCCCTTCTAGTGCCTTAGACCTCTCCAACTTCCTAGAGGCCACAAGCCCCGGCTAACCTTTGGCATGGTTATGATAAGAATAACCCTGCCCCATGCAAGGTGCGACACCAAAGTAAGAAGAAATTTGGGCTACGAAAGGCCCAATCCTATAAAGGCAAACCACATAAGTCACATGTACGGGTCATTAAAAAGAAACATCAAAATGACCGGTCCAAGGTCAAGAAGTGTAAGTGCTATATTTGCGGAGAAGAAGGGCACTTCGCTCGCGATTGCCGCAACAAGTTCGGTAACAGAGAAAGAGTAGCAATTCTTGAAGAATTAGATCTCCCTGACAATTATGATATTGTTTCAGTTGACCCAAAAGAGACGAGCCCTTCTTCTCCGCAAATATAGCACTTACACTTCTTGACCTTGGACCGGTCATTTTGATGCTTCTTTTTAATGACCCGTACATGTGACTTATGCGGTTTGCCTTTATAGGATTGGGCCTTCCGTAGCCCAAATTTCTTCTTACTTTGGTAGTAGCCGGGCATTGGTATTTGAGAGCAAAATTGCAAATCCTTCAAACTTCTCTGCAATGCGGCTTGTTTTCACATCTCCGTCAATTCCTGATGCGCATGATGTATTCTTGGCAGAACGCCAATAGTATTTCCTTGAAATTTTTCCTGGAACTTTTGCTCCAGGTAATTACCAATTAACGACGACATTTTTCGATAAAATTTGCTTGATAATTCCTCGTTCACGAACATCCGTCCAGTCTTTGCTGCTAATTCTTTGTACTGGTTCATGTAAGGAATTAACTCTTTAGTACTAGGACATACTAACCTTTCAAGGTCCAAATATGTTTGGTTCTGCTCTGTTGTTGAGCTGACAACTAGATCTTCTAATGTTATTATCCGTCGGATTTGTGAGAGTACATTTTGTGTTTCGTCTGATGCAGCCACGAGCTTGTCATACTGCTCTGGGTACATCATTCGCCATTGTATGAATGTTTTCTTCTCGATCTCGCCTAGTAGATTTTCAATAAAGAGGACCTTTGATTTCTTGTCCGACCAAATCTTTGAGTCGACAACGTTGGTTATGATGGACTCCCATCTAGAAATAACATCATTATATAAACCATTGTTATCCGGTAGGACTAAGAGCGCACCTGATTGCTGTTGAACAGAGGGAAGAGTCCACTGCTCATTATTATACCCTGTTTTCATACTTCCAATTTTTGCATTTAGGAAGTCTTTGTTGTTGTAGGGATTTTGTACAGCTGGTCTTTCTGTTGCCGGTGCATATTGTGGGGGACCCATCATTGTATCATAAGGAGGGTTGTAAGCAGAAATTGCTGATGATGTTGATGCCAGTATGGGAGCAGTTTGTTATGGATAATCCATCTCATAGTCTTCTTCCAGTTCCATTTGTACAAGAACATGCTCCTGTTCCTCACTGGACGAGGCAGAAAAGAATTCGTCTTCATCATCACTCCCACCACCTTTCGCAAATGGGTTTACCCATTCTTCTTCATTATCAGTAAGGACATATAGATGTGAAGAATCCATGAACTTCTGATAACCATAGGATAATCGGGCATGTTGCTCATTGATGTAGTCCTCCAGACTAATAGTCTTGTTCAGCAATGCTTCAAGAGGGTGCCCGGACGGTTGCGATCTGGATGAGGATGCTTGCGATCGTTGATCTTCTGATAAAGGGGGCTGGGGTACTGGCAAAAGAATCTTCATTAGAGCCTCCCATTCAAGTGTATTTGGTACAACACTTTTCCCTTTATAGTCTGCTGATAGCTGACTGCCTCCTCAGTTGCTTCAGGGATTTTTGTAGTAGAGTCGAATCCCTGTTCTCCTCTTGTAGTTTGATCAAGATCCTGGACTTCCTCTACTTCGAAGATGCCAATTTGTTCAATAATTAATTGTGCGACTGCTTCGCACCTGTTGAGTTTTATATCTTCAAAGGTCATGTTTAATACCAGGATTTTCAGCTCTCCTCTATAATCATTGTTAATTACTCCAGCTCCGATGTGGAGTCCCTTCTTTAATGATATGCCGGATTTTGGAGCAATCCGGCCATAATATCCATCAGGGATAGATACCACTATACCAGTCTTT
Source organism: Hedychium gardnerianum (assembly GCA_038050645.1). Lineage (NCBI taxonomy): Eukaryota > Viridiplantae > Streptophyta > Magnoliopsida > Zingiberales > Zingiberaceae > Hedychium > Hedychium gardnerianum. The sequence continues at coordinate 2,893,168 of JBBUKS010000042.1, forward strand.
AAGAGCATTCTTTCACCTGCAGGAATTTCATAATGATCGATAATTATTAGATCATACCCTGCTGCTCCAGTAGTCTTTCTTCTTGGAATACTTGCATGCGGGCTTAGTCTTTTGACTAACAGCTTTGGCCTTTCTTCAAGTAGCACACCAAGGATTTGTTGCTCTTGTGGATCTTCTATATCATCTTCATTGGTAGCATGTTGCATAGGTTCAGGAATAGCCACATAACCTTGGAATTGCAGCGAGACACTCCCGTCCATTAGGGTTCTTGTCTGTACCCTAGTTGGTGCTATCGGGTTTCTCCTTTGGGACGGACGAAGAATCCATCTCTGCTGCTGAAGTTCTTCTGTAGAGAATCTTGTCCCTGGTAGCGCTATGACTCCTCTGATGGCTAGGTAGTCCTCTACATTTTGAACATTGTAGGCAAAATTAGTGAAACTTGTATTTGTAAGCCTACCTACCATCATTCGTGTGATTAGGAGGTTATTGGAGCCTCCTATCCAGTCTTCATAACCATGGGTTTGTATAGATATTTCCACATGGTTAGCGAAATCCGCTACTGTCAGCATCATATCCGGAATCACATATACCATCTGTGTCCCGGTTGTCAGGTCCATCTCCATGGTGGCGATAATGGATATGTCGCATCGCCATCTGGTATCTCTTAGAATAACCAAGACCATAACACCAGTATTTCATCTATGGAGAGTATATACTCTAATCATAACAAGCCACATGTGTACATGGTGAAATCTGGCTTGCCTTAGAGTCTGGTAACTTTGCTCCGTAACAAGTGGTAAATCCACTTGGTTATCTTCCGTACATAGAACATCCTCCTCCGAGTAGTGTTGGTAAACTCGGTGGTTTGCGGGTTGAAAACCTGTTGAATAAAGAATTTCTGCTGGAACCATTCCAGCTCTCTGTGATCTTGAGATCTCCAGTTGTTGTTCTGGACTTAACTGACTTTCAATTGTCCTTCGAAATCTCCTTTGGCTTGGGGAGATCCTTCTTCTTAGATTATATAGTCTTCTTTGATTTTGGCGGTAGTCTCTAATCTGGTCCTCAGCGCTTGGAACGGTTGTGACTGTTGAGGACACCGTCGGGGGTCTTGCCGTACTCATTTATTCTTTTCTTGCCTTAATATATCAGAAGGGTTTCTGAATATCAGTATAGCACCTTTCTTTTTAGGAACGGTAGGTTCTATTCCTAGGTTCAATCCTCCAATTTTCTTGGTTAGCTCATCAATAGAACTCTCAAGTTCTTTGGTTGATGTTGTTGGAGCTGCAGGTAGACTTCGTCGGATGCTAATAATTTGTTCTTCAAATTTTGATACCTGCGAAGACAATGATATGACCAGAGATATAAGGGTGTTATTTTGTTTTATTAGTGCCCTTTAGAGATCAAATGTTGTTTTCAGGTATGATGGGTTAACAAAGCCAATTGATGGTGGATCTATCAATTATGTAGCCTTTGCTGCACCGATATACTCTTTTGATTCAGATTGCCTAACCCGATCTTCACTCATCCGACAATTAACCCTTTTACCTCGTCGATTAGGTATTTAACCTTTTTAACACTAAGCTTTAGCTCCTCAGTGAGCTTCAAAGCTTCTTCTTCAACAAGTTTTGGTTGTTTTGCTATTTCTATCACCAATTGTCGGACTTCTTGCCTGGATAATGGCTTATGACTATAGATTTCCTTTTCCAGGTTTTGAACTATAGTCCGTAGTTCAGCTACCTCTTTTCTTAACAAGTTGTTTTCCTCGCTGATTTTATAGAAATGTTTTAATGAAACTTTAGATAGAAGACAGACTTTATCAAATAGAACGCCAATATTATTTGCTACTTCGGAAAGCTTCGGTTTTGGTTTGTCAGCTAGATCAAGGTATTCAAGGTTTACGGTTTGGGACTTGTTATACCATTCTCTTATACTTTGCTCAAATTTTTCTGTCATAACCTATTATTCATACTTACAGCTTAGGAACCCATAAAACTTTCATGCTCACCTGACGGGCTACGGCTCACTTGTGAGACTTACGTTGCACTGCAGTCTTTTACAATCAGTTAACAGGTTCGGTCGCCTTATTGTAACAACCTTAGGCCTATTACCAGGGGTATCCTTAAATAAAACTTTCAGGTTTACCGTCTTACGCACTTACTAGCCTTGCGGAAATCCGGACCAAGGATGCTTATCGAGTCTCCACCTGTCTGTCTAGCAATTCTCCCCATGAAATAATAAACATAGAACTGAGCAAGTAATTCGAAGTGGCATAATAGTTTCTCTTACCTTCGCCTTGAACCCTGAATAGATTTAGCCGGCCATGAGCTTTAAACAAAACTCTGATACCAAAATAAGATCGATCAGATTCTAAGTGGGTCCGCTTGGGCTTCCTTTATACCGCATTACCGCCACGCCTGCCTTGTTTATTTTTGGCCGTCTTGTGTTTTCATTGATAGACTCAAATCTAAATCTATTTAACCATATCAAGGTTAGTATAAAGTGGATGAGTTTGAACACTATCATTTTTTTAGAAAAGAAAAAGAAATAATCTTGTATCCCAACAAAGAAGCAGTTTAGCCGTGCAACTATAGAAATACATGTAATGATCTGTTATTTTATTCAACCAAAATGATTTTCTAACTTACCTTTCGAACCATGTGCGGCTGAATCTGAGGAGCCTATGAAATACGAACACGTGGCAGATGTGAGATGATGGGCCAATCTTCGCCTGTCTCCCTTTCGCATCTTCTTTTCAACTGGGGGCAGTTCCGGATTGATAATACAAAAAGAGACTTGAGATGTCGTAGCCAGTCAGGCAAGGTTGTGAGATTGGAAATTCCATCTATGTATAGTTCTTTTAGCACAGTACTGCTTGCTACTTCTGCCGTCATCAACGACTCCAATTCATCACAACAACAAATACGTAATTTTGAATTTCCATACGGTTCCATGTACCTGTAGATAGATGATACATCATGTGCACCAATTAGAGACAATCCTCTGAGCGTGTGTAAGTGTTGCAGTTGCCCACGTAAATCGACTTTGTTGCCACAAATCTCTATTTGGAACTCATGCACTGAATTCAAGATTTGTACGAGTTCTTCTGACTGCACTATTATACATGGACATTCGAAGATCCGTAGAAAACAAAGAGAACTGAGACGCCCCACTTCAGACGGGAAGGATGCCAATTTATCACACCTTTCAATGGTCAATGAACGAATCATTTTTAGGTGCTGCAATTCATCCCTAGGAAGATATTGGAGTTATCTGCAATCTGTAATTTTTAATTCCGTCAAGGATGTGAGATTTCTGATGTAGCCACTTGGAAGAGATGTCATGTCGTGCATCTCCTTCACTCGGAGAATAGAAAGAGAAGTGAGTCTTCCGATACATGAGAGTATGCTCCCACTGCAGTATGATATCTCAAGCTCTTGGATTCTAGGAAGTCTCGGCATACTTTTCAATTTTGTACAACAGTCAACCCACAGCCGCTGCAGTGAAGGGAACAACTCATCGTCATCATGAGACTCTGACCATTCCTCTAAATCATACATGCAAGTCAAGCGGAGTTCTTGGAGAGAAGGAAAGCCTCCATACCCATGAAACTCAACACCCATCTGTGTGATGCCAAACATGGATTGTAAGTCAAGCTTCTTAAGAAACTGTAGATTTCCAAACGGAGGAATATGCTCACAACCACTGCAGTTTTCAAGGCTAACTTCAACCAAATTTGGCAATTGCGACTCCATCAACCATGCTGGAAATTGTCGGCTCCCATATTCCCGTATGGTCAATTTCTTTAAGCTGGTGTTGGGGCAAAGATCATCCAACATGTCTTTGTCATATCTTTCTAAATCATTAAACTCTATGCATACTTCATTAAGATTTTTATTCTTCAAGATTTTTCTTCCGCCACAAGGGTAATTCTTAAACTCTTCGGAAAATTTAATTTTCATTTCTCCATGAAGAAGTTTCAAAGCCTCAAGCTCTATAATTGAGCATGTGCCCGTTTTGTCACCAGCAATAAAGAGAGGTAAACTTCGAAGATTAGTTAGTCGAGATAATCCACATGGCATGTGTGTCAATCTAAAATCAAATCCGAAAAAGCCACTTTGTAAATCAAGATCCCGAAGGTTTTGCATATTCCCTAACTCTTTTGGTAGCTCTTGAAGTTCCTTATTGAAACTGAGATTGAGATACTGTAAATTGGAGAGAAGGGTTATGGAGTCGGGTAGAACTTGAATATTATTTCGAGATAAATTGAGATCCCGAAGGTTTTGCATATTTCCTAACTCTTTTGGTAGCTCTTGAAATTTCTTATTGAAACTGAGATTGAGATACTGTAAATTGGAGAGAAGGATCATGGAATCGGGTAGAACTTCAATATTATTGTTACACAAGTTGAGGTACCTCAAATGTATCAGATTTCCTATTGACGTCGGCACCTCCTTAATGCCCCCGTTAGTTAAATCTAACGCCCGCAAAAATTTCAATTCTGAGAAGACTTCAAGCAGATTGATACTCAAACGTGAAAATTTATCTTTGAACATAAAGGTGCGCAAGTACAATGGTTTCTTGCCTAAGACCTGAGTCATGTTTGGTAACTTTCCTTCATCTATTTGCAAATAATATGTTCGTTTTCCAATATCTTCCACCGAGTCTTGATAAGAATTCCAATATACATCTGCAGATACTGATCGTGCCAGATCATGCATCAAATCATGCATCGTGTACTTGGTTACATCTTGAGAAGGTACCAAGAGAAAGAATGATCTCAGCACAAGATCATCAAAGACACGCTTGCCCGCTGTTTCAGCATCAAAATTTCCTTCTGAACTTACAAAACCATTTGCTATCCACAGCTTTATCAGTTCATCTTTTGCCATCGGATAATTTTTTGAAAATAGGGAAGCAAATGTAAAACACTTCTTTGACCGTGGTGGGAGAGTGTCATAGCTCAACTTTAGTACAGCTAATACTTTATCTTCCTCATTTCCCAGCTGCCATATTTCACTCTTCAATACCGAGGACCAGTAAGTTTCCTCTAGAGTGCTACGCAGCATGCTACCAAGGGATATGGCAGCCAAGGGCACACCACCACATTTCTGAATAATCTTTGCACCAATTTTCATCAAATTCTGATCCGCTACTTCGTCTCCAAATGCAAATTGTTGAAACAAGGACAAACAATTATGTCGGGACAACTGTTGTATTTGGTGGGTGGTATTGGATGAGCCCATGATTTTAGAGACCTGTTGGCTACGGGTTGTCACCAAAACTTTGCTTCCTCTCGCCCCGCATGTTAAGGCTGCTTTTAGTATGCCCCACTTTAATGGATCTTCATTCCATACATCATCAAGAACGAGCAGAAATCTCTTCCCAGATAATGCCTTTTCTATGTTCTTTCTCACTAAATCTATTTGCGAGATGTTGACCGGTGCATCAGTAGCCAGTTCTAAAATAGACTTCATTATCTTTGCAGGATCAAATTCAGCCCCAACAACTGTCCATATT
>JBBUKS010000042.1:2898784-2918516 GCA_038050645.1 Hedychium gardnerianum
TTTTAACTTAAACTAATAAATCAATATCTTTCATATTATATTAATAATACGCCTTATTAATTTTTAGCTATTTTTAAATTGGATTTTAAAATTTATCAATTCGATGCTATATAATTTTTTAATATTATTTTAAAAACAAAATTTTGAATATGATTTTAAGTTGTCTTTTAATTTGTATTATGTTTCTTTTTAAATTTTGCGATTCCAAAGTAAAACCAAATTCATTTCCAGCAACTTAAATTTAAAAGTTTTTAGACCAAAATATTCAGAAGCCGCATCGGACGAGCATGACGTCACTGCTGCTCGCCGTGGCGTCCCGATTTCGACCGCAAATTACGACGCCACGATCCTAAATTTTATTAATTTCATTAATTTGGTTGCCAAAAATGGATATGAGTGGCATTTTGGGGAATCGTGTTTCGCCTTCTTCCTTCAGGCTCTAATCATTCACTCGCCGAAGGCCAAGGGGAGGAGGATGACGCCTCTGCGGCGGCGGCAGCAGCAGCATCAGCAACCGAAGTCGGAGAGGAAATAGAGACCAAAACGAGCAAAAAGACACCGCATTTGGGAGGATTGATTGCATCAGCGGTTTTTTTTCTTCTTCTTCTCCATCTGTGAGTCCTTCGTGTTTCAGCATCAGATAGATCTCGCAATTTGTACCCTTTTTTTTGAACTTTCTTATAGGTAAATCCATCTCTGAAGGTAGGATTGAGGAGAAATTTTGTTTTTTCATCTGTTTTGTGGGTTTCAATTTTGTATTTTCTTATAGGTAAATCCTATAGTTACTTCATATGAAATACGGATTTCAATTTGGGAGTTGTGGGTGGTTTGTTGTCGAGTATAGCTAGCTGGTATTCACTGTACTCCATGGTGCCCGGCTTTGAATTTCTAGTTGTGATTGGGAAACATCAGAGCTCTAAGAGTTTAGATTATCTGTTTGTTGAATCTCCCGTCTTTCGGTGAATTAACATAGGAATATTTGATGGTAAAACCGGATGCCTTATTTTTGGATGATAAGAATGGCTGCAGAAAAGATTTAGGATCGGAGTTATGTTCAGAATGTTGGATTGTTCAGAGAATACAAGGTGTTGTTAGAAGTTTTATCTTATTGTTTTCACAAGGCCGTGGTTTAAAATTTCAAGTAGCGCTAACCGTTACTGGTGAATGTTACTATTCCATTGGCTGGCATGTGAAACTCGTCGATACAAATTGATCCCAGAGATTGGTCAGCTGACGAGGTTACTTTGAGCAACACTACTAATTCTTTGAGGCTTCCGCGAGCTTGGGTTTTGTCGAAGGACCTCATGAGGCTTTCTCGAGGCTTCCAGAAGTTGGAGATCATCGGCAGGACCTTCTGCAAGGTCTTTGTAAATTGGGGTTCCACCGTTGGCTTCCTTGAGTATCCCATGAAACTTCCACAAATTGGAAGTCAGTCAAATCTTCAATGAGGTTCCTCCCCTTCTTCTTCCCTCATCAATTCCTCCTACTGATTGGTGCAATTGGCTCCACTGTCAGGGACGGAGCCAAGGTGGGGGCGATGGCGGTGGCCGCCCCCCATTACTTTTTAAGTGTAAGAGGTATAGGGGTATAGGAATAGGAGTTGAAAGAGGGGTGAATAGGGCAACGACACACACCGTTCGCCCCTTCAATATGAAATTCATGGCTCTGTCCCTGTCCACTGTGATATGCCATTGGCATTAGTGGCACATCTCATTCCAACTGAGGATCGATACCTTAACATAGAATGTGATTTCAAACTTTGTGTAAGACATCAGGATTATGTCGACAAATTCATTAAGGAGAAAAGTTTGTCCATAAAATATATTAGGTAATGATAAGACAAAGCAATCCTAGAAGGGTGGAGGATTTGAAGCAAGTAGGTTACTAGCGGCATGAAAGATGATGAATCAATTTTTTGTTTGTAAGCATGATCAAGGAAAAGGTGGTGGACTCTAATTATAATGGATTAGCTTTTTAGGATCAGAAAGTTAAATATGATCAACGATACTAATCCAATTATTGCCATTCTTCTAATTCATAATCCAATTTAACTGGAGTTTCAAATTAAGATGAAATTTTTTACTTTGGCTGGCAATAGTAAGCATGAAATTAGACAATTATGATCTGGAGCAAAGATATAGCAAAAAAGATATAAAATTGACACAAGATGTATGAGGACACCAAATTGGGAAGAATATACGTGTTTATGAAACAAGCTCTTTACATCTTATAAATAGACTAGATAAAGGTTTAATGAATTTGTAGCATATAAATAAATACTTTGAAGAGTTGATTAGTTTAGATCATTTATCCTCACTTGATATTAACAAAAATATGCTAAGTTGTAGTACTTATATTCTAACACAAACTATGACTGTGCATTCAGTTTATCCTGCACTTCTCATATATGTATAAACAGTTAGTGTTATCAAATATGTGTGAGTAAACAACCAATATTAGGAATACCAACTATCAATACTAGGAATACCAGACTACAAACTTCTTAATGGGTAATGCCTTCCTCTCACTACCTTGATAAAACAATCAATCAGGGTCCTCAAGACAGATGAGGAAAATTGTGCATTTCCATCTTGAATGCTTTTATCTGGAAATCATAGGAATAACTGTGCAATAATGATATACTGGTTTCCAAATCACTCTCGTTGCATGAGTAAGTTCATTAGGCACTCAAAAGTCATACTTATCTTGGAGATGCAATTTACCTATTGACGTATTAAGGAAAAATGTGAATTTGAACGACTGGAATACCAGATGGACATTCAGATTCTTCTATTATTTCTTATATGAATGCTTAGGCATTAATCATATTCAGCATCCAAGTACTGTTCAAGGCTTGGCTTGTGGAAGATAAGATGCACAGGTCATTGGCTTGGAAATAACGTAGACACATTGCACTCATTTCCAAAAAAAAAAATACAACCTTTCAGTTTTTAGTTACCAATGTATCTCTTTTTTGTTTACCTCCTAAAATAATACTGTCATCTCGCCATCTATTTTATGTTTATTGTATGCAATTGTTATCTCATTGATGCGCCTTTTCATCTGATCCATACATGCAAATCATTTTTCTTCATTGTAATTGAATGTTGAAGGAGATTATCTGTTTGCTCAAAAGCTCAAGTGATATTCTATTATTTTGTCAGCAAGGGATTCCAATATCTGTTACTCAAAGATAATGAGCAGCCGGAGTTTAATCACAATTAAACAAAATAATCCTCCCAAAGGAAGAAAGCATGCTTGTCATGCCTCACTGATATCAGTTCAACTTAATAGCCAACATGATTGTGAAGAACCAAAAGGTGGCAATTTATCCTCCATGAGCCCCTCCTGCATTCAGACAGAACCTCTCAAATCATCCAGCTTCCTGAAGGACCTTTCTTTGTCACTCAAAAGATCAAGCCCAGTGCCTGAACCAGAAAGTCCTCTTTCTCATGTATCAGTCCCTGAATTCTCTGAACCTATATTTTCTCGTTCTTCTACATTCTCTGCCAGTATGTACTCTTCATCTGTGAACAGCTCAGAGTCCTGTTCCAAGCAGAATAACTTTCCCTTCCTTTCTCATTATATGAAATGTGAACAACAGAATTCATCTATTCAATCCTCAAATTCTCCTCTTCTGTTCTGTGAAGAGATTATTGTGGCAAATAACGAGGATGAACACACAGATGACTTGGTGGAGGATTTTCTTAATCTCTCTGGTGATGCTTCAGAGAGAATCATCCGTGGAGAAAACTATGGGAACAGTGGCTTACCATTCAATGAGCAAATGGAATTTCAAATTTTATCCGAACAACTTGGTATAGCTATCACGGATAATGGGGAAAGCCCTGCCTTGGATGTAAGTGTTTTTGAATTTCTATTCTTTTCAAAGTTATTTGTAAATGATTGCACCCTAACAAACTGATTATTACCTCTGCTTAGAAAAGTTAAGTTTCTAGGTGTTACACTCTAGTACTCAATTTCCATTTGGAACCTAATCACATATAAATTAAGTTTTCTCTAAGCTTTCACTAGCTAATCACTACTAACTTGTAGCTCATTGATAATAATTGATTTGATTATTTCTAGTGATATAGTGTTGCATAGAGCATAAGGGATTGATAAGGTCTAAGTAGCCACCCACAAATAGTTGGGACTTGGGACAAACATGGCAGGATGTTGAACATATGACTATGTCAGTATTATGGAGAAACTTATGTGGAAAATGTCAATTAGTATGCCTAATTGGCTAAGAATGGTTCCAACCTGATTATGTCTTTCTTCATTTAGGACATATACAACAAGCCAGAAATGCCATCTCTTCCACTGTGTTCTAACCACAATCAAAGTGTTCAGTCTTCGAAGCCTCCTGATAAAATCCAATTGTATTCATCGCCTACAACTGCGACTTCATCTGCAAACAAACCTAGATTGAGATGGACTGTGGAGCTCCATGAGCGATTTGTAGAAGCTGTGGACAAGCTTGATGGGGCTGAGAGTGAGTAGACTCTTTTATTATAGCTATTTGATGTTTTTTTTGTGTGTGTGATTAATTGTATGCAATTTCTCATGCAGAGGCAACTCCGAAGGGGGTACTAAAGCTTATGAATGTTGAAGGCCTGACTATTTATCATGTAAAGAGTCATTTGCAGGTAATTGTAGCTATGTAATTTCGCGAATGAAGTTGGATCCCGCACCGTAAGTATTTTATATGTTATATTTTTCACATGTTTCTCTAAAATGCAGAAATATCGGTTTGCTAAGTATCTCCCTGAGACCAAAGAAGGTAAATTCCAGCACTAATGATAACATAGGTATTTTTATGTTGTACGTATGTTTTATTTTGTATAACAGAATATATATTCTTTTTTTTTTCAAACTTTAATGAAATTGTTAGTTATACATTCCATACAGCTAAATCAAGGAATAAGATTCATGTAATCAATCCCAGATAGTTAATCAAGGGATAAGATTCACATAGACAATCCCAAATCTTGGGACAGACATTGCTTGATGATGACAATAATGATGATTAATGGAATCTATGACTAAGTCCAATTTGCCAGACCCTTTTAATACTAAATGCGATGGACCACCTGTACTCTTACATAAACAGGAAAGAAAAATCTTTGATCGAAAGAATGTTGAAATCCTATTCATGACTACCAACTTCTCTAATTTCATCTTTTCTTGTATCTCCTCAATAAGATGTTCTTGATGCAGCACAAGACAGTCAGTCACCCTTATAAATATAACAATCTCCACTAATTCTCCTTAGCTTAAAGTGACTTTAAAAAACTTAAACTTGGGATTAAAACTCACCCTAAATATGAATTCTAAATTCATCTACTGCATTGTTCTCGTACTTAATCATATAATGAATTATTTTCAGTTGTTCGTGAAGACAGAAAGGCTTCCTCCTCCGGAGATACAAAAGCACCCTCAATCAGTGATGATGGTGACTTGGACAAGAAGAGGTATGCCCAGAAAACAAACTGTGATGCCTTGTCCCTCTTCCAAACATGCACGTGAACTCTTTTCTTACGGTATCTATGCTTTGAAATGAATGATAGGAGTATTCAAGTCACTGAAGCTCTTCGGATGCAGATAGAGGTTCAAAAACAGCTCCATGAACAACTTGAGGTAAGCATAAGGTAGTTCGTAACATTGGTGGTGGAATTTAAATGATCTGGAACTTGATTACTCCATTGACAATATCTTGAAAACCGTTCATGTTTTCAAAAAGGAATTCAAGTGTTCAAGTCAAATTGTCTCTTTAACTAAGTATATTACCATGGACTAAGCATGTTGAAACAAGACATTATTGTTGTAACTTGTAATCACGACATGCCTTGAGAATGTAATCACAACATATGCATGCTTATTTCCTCATTTCATGGATACATGGTGGTGTACATCCATCCAATAGTCTAGTGTCAACATATACTTAGTCTAATATATTAACTTCCTGGTATCTACAATCTCTCTTGCCAAACAACTGTTGTATCTTTGTATGATGCTAATCTGCATCTATAGATGTTTGTATTATACTGGCAAATATCAACAAAATTTCAGATTATTTTCTATATTCTTGTAGTAAAAAACAAGATGGTGTAATGATTTATTCATTTTTCTTTGTACAATTTATCTTGCTGAAACAAGGAGGTTAAGATGGTTCTGGAATTTCAGAATGTTAGAATAAGAAGTCATGATCTTCATGTACAATTATATGCTCCTAAAGAAAGATCAAATGAGGAAAAGTTTAATCGAGCTGGAATCAGTTTGTTCAAAGGAGATTTATATAGTATCTCAACTAGATTTTAGGTTGATTAATCAGTCATTGAAGACCTAAAAATTTGGGGGAAAATAATAGAGGAATGAATAATAGTATTATCCCAAACTAAGCTCCATGGAACTCTTGTTCTACAAAGGACGACATACAGTTCATGATGCCTGACTTGATCAGAAGTTTACCAACTTCGTTGATATGAGAGGAAAGACCTGTATTTTTAGTTTCTTGTTTAAAAATATTGCCTTTGGTAGACTACTTATTAGCGACGCTAATGTACTTATACCTCAATCTGAACATGGTCTTTCTTTAGGTCCAAAGAGCACTTCAGTTAAAAATAGAGGAGAACGCAAGGTACTTGCAGAAAATTCTCGAAGAGCAGGCAAAAGCAAACTCTTCCTCCGAGCAAAGGCCAAGCTCAGATTCGCAGTTAGAGACAATTCATCTCTCAACAGAGCAAGCCAATGCAAGAACCGACTCCACACCATTTAACCCTCTGAAGCAAAAGGCAAATGACTTTGATGATGACTCTAAATCCGTCAAGGAATCTAAAAGGATCAGGCTGGATTTGGAGCAGGAAAGAAGAAAGTAAATCTCTGCAGTGAAAGTTCCTTGTTGGGACAGCTTTGATTGTCCACATTCTCTACTTGTTTATAAGGATTTGCCCATCATTAAATTTTATTTACATTGATTTCCTAGAATTATCGGTGGGAGTGGGATTTGAATTGAATTTCTAAGTAATTGTAATTTGTAACTTCTAGTGGAGAACGGAACAAAAAAATTAGGATTTGTATTTGCTAAAACTTGCTAATGTTAGCATTCTGGCACTTTTGTATCAGGAGTTGAGTTGAAAGAAACTTGTGCAATTTTTATTACCTATAGTGACATTTTTGAGAGTGATAATCTCAATGTTGTTCATCAAATGAACTTTGATAATGGAATATATATATTTTGAATAGACAAGTTAATGTTGTATTTTGTTTGGATAGGTCATTGTGATCTTCTTTCCTTACAAGTTGATATATCCCTGTGAATATTCAACGTTAATCTTGTTTCTCTGTAGAGAAAGAAATTTAGCCACTAAGTCATTAATAAGCATGCAGTCATCTTCCTTAATTAGGGCTAATTGTTGAGCTACATAGTTATGTAGGGTTATTAGTGACTAATGAGATTCTTCAAGGTGAACAAATAATTTCAATTTGAATTAATAAATATAAATATAACTATTTATATTTAAGATAACTTTATAATGTGTAATATTAATTTATATGATATTAAAGTTATTAATATTTTTTAAATAATTCGTGTTAAATTAATAGGCCCAAATTGATTTGGGTGCTTTGGGTTTGAAATTTAAAATGGGCTCACTTGATCACGTCGATCATCTTAAAATTAATCGATTCGGTGCGCAGAATATTAGTTGAACCGAAGTTGAACCGTCTGTGAATCGGTTTGGTTCTTTTTCGATCTGTTGGGGTTTGGCTGGATAACCTAACGCACGTATATTCCTCTCTCCCTCCCGCCGGTGGATCGCCATCGAAGCAGTGTCGTTGCCACTCGTCGTTGCAGCAGCGGCGCCGCCCTTCGACGCCAGTGCCATCCTGTAGCTGTCATCGCGCCTTTCTCCCTCTCCGATTCTCACCATCGTGTTTTCGCCTTCCCCTCATTTTTTCTTTCTTCTTTCCAGCTGCCGGCAGCAACCATACACGCTACCTCCCGCCCCTTATCCGTTTATTGTTTGCGGAAGCACCACATCTTGGTTCATCTTCCCTCCTATATCCGGCGATTTGGCAACCGACTGACTACTCTCTCTGGAAAGCTGCTACTTTTTAGTAAGGTATTTTCACTCTCTTTTAGCCTTCAGAACCCACGAATTCTGGTTGTAGATTTGATTTATTGGAACTTTTTGTAGTGGTAAACCTGTGACGATTTCTTATTGGTGAATGTATATCCATGTGCTGGTTGATTTAGGATTGTACATAACTAGTACATGCACTGACATGATTGGTCTTATGATCCGTAGGTATCAGTGCCACCTCAATAAATTTACGAGGCTGTTTTGATGTTGATCTGATGTATGATTAGTGCTCAGGTAGTTTTGGGGATTCATTGGCATTTTCAGTAACTGATCTGATGCAGGTCTATATGATCATGCCATTACTGCAAAAATTGATCTTTAGGGCTGTCAGTTGTGCTTTTTCATTGTTATTCATCCTTATATGCTTCTGTCTACTTTAGTTCTTTAGTCCTTGGTGATCTTGCCTACATCTTTGTTATCCCCGTCCACTCCTCATGTTTGCGTCAAACCTTGGTAATTTAAATGGATTATGATTTCAGAAAGTTTGGTAACCTTGTCTCTAGGTGATTATAGTAGCTATACCTAGTTTAGAATTGTAATATTTTTTTGGTAATATAGTGGTTTATAGTATGTAATGTTTGGCCACATGTGTAGAAAATTTCTTAGTCATACAGCCTATCCTTTTGTGATGCATTCCGGGCATACTTTAGTTTTTTTTTTTTGCTTAATATGACATTTCGAAAATTTTAATTTAGATTACTATATTTATGATTATCACAAATTATTATTTCACTAAATGTATTTTTTATAAAATCTAGGATGACTAGTGAACCATTGACTCAAGATTTGGCTGGTGATCCAGTTCTAATACTGATGTGTTCATTTTGTTTGGCTATACTCTTGACTTCAGGATTTTTCATTCTGAGCAGCCTGATCTGTAAGTTAAAGAGGGAGCTCAAATGCCGGCTGCTTCCCTTGTGTGTTTCCATTCCTTGATCAGTGGTGCAGTTGAACATCGTCTCATGAGTCGGGTGAAGCACTGGAACCAAAATTGTTCATTAAAAATCTCTGCTTCTTTATCCAATCAGTCGTTTCAACCTGCAGCTAAGAGCCTTCCTATCACTTCTGAGGTAATCACAGAATCACTTACAACATTGACCTCCAAACCTTTACTCAATGTTTTCCTCACTTGACATTAGGTTTTAGGCTTACATCATTTAAAATACTTGTCCTTTTGCTTTAGTTAAAATTTATTTTCTTTCTCAAGGTAATCAATAAAAAATGACTTTGTTAGCATTAGATTTATGTACCTTCAATACAAGAACTAATATGAACAAATTTTTTATCTGTTTTCCCATGAATTGCTCAGGTAGAAACACTATTAGACAGTGTCAAATGGGACAACAAAGGGTTGGCAGTTGCTATTGCACAAAACGTGGACACTGGAGCTATTTTGATGCAGGGGTTTGCTAACAAAGAAGCACTCGCAGTTACCATTGTGTCTCGGAAGGCAACTTTCTACAGTAGATCAAGGTCAACCTTGTGGACGAAGGGAGAGACCTCTATGAACTTCATAAATGTCCATGACATTTTTCTTGATTGTGATCATGATTCAGTAAGCTTCCAGAAGATAATATAGTGTTGTGTTTGATCAAAGATTTTGATGCATTACTTTTACTACCTTTGTTTAGATCATATACCTTGGGAAGCCTGTTGGACCAACCTGCCATACTGGAGCAGAGACCTGTTACTATTCATCAGTAAATGATCTTTTGGGTGATCAAGAGGTTTGTAATCTGTACATTTCTCAAGACTGTTTAGTATCTTCTTTCTGCTACGCTTCTTGGTTATTTTGGAATCTTGTAGTAGTTTATCTACATCATTGCTTACAGTCCATCCAAGATCATCTAGCATCTACAACCTTATACTCACTGGAGGCTACAATTTCACAACGCAAGGATGAAATCGACTCATTGAAAAATGGAAAATCATCATGGACGAAGAAGTTGCTTCTTGACCACGAGTTACTTTGCTCCAAAGTCAGGTGTGTGTCTTCATTACCTGTTGATATAATTTTCCAGTTCATGTTGGGTTAGTTTATATTTTTCTTTGCCAACCATTTTTTGGACCTCAGAGATATATTGTTCTGACAATCTTGTCAAAAGACAAGGGTCCTGATATATTGAAGCTTGATATCAATTGGTATTTAGCCAATGAATTAAAAATGCCATGATATTTAATTCACTCTAAATTATCTTTGTATACGGTTGACTCTGATGAGATTTAGCAAATTGATGAGTTTTTATTAACTTTGATATATATGTATAATAGCAGTTTAACAATGGAGAATCTAGAGTAGGTACAAACTATACTCTTGTTTTGGGTGGTACACTTATCTTGTTATTTGTGCCTTTCCAAACTATTGTCTACTACATGGAAGATGGTACTTGTTCAAGCCAAGATTGGTAAATCCAGAGTTAGTGAGTATTCAATATGGCTGTAAGTGAGCCAAACTTCACAAACAGACTTGATATTCCACTCAATAAGCGCTCGACCATGTTTGTTCAATAAACATAAAAAAACCTTGATAGAATCATTAAGCTTGGGCAATAAGCCAAACATGAACTTAGCATTTTGACTTGTGAATGTTTATGAAGAATGTTCATAAATTGTTCATTAATAGAACTTGCGAACATTTCATGAACAATGCTAGTCCATATCTTGTGTGTATGCACGTTTAATATTTAATACAGTATCTCCTATATGCTTGAGGTATTATATGTATGTTAATTTGATCTTTTTACATGTTTACTTATACATAATATCTTTGTCTCAATATGTATTGTAAATACTCTTGTTTAATTAATGTCATTCGGCCTATGCTATTCTGATTCACTGTATTGCATATGCCCACATATCCGTATGCAACCTTATACTAATTTAATCTTCAATTATCTCTACAGATAAAGTATCTAAAAAAAGGATCATGCATAATGTCGTGCGAACATAATGAATCAACAAAAATAAGAAGGTAAAACATATGTTAGTCAAACGTGATAATATGTAGAAGAATGATGTATAATGATTTAGGATAATAAGACTGCATTTTGATCAATATCGATGTAGATCTAATTACAATTTTTTTTTAAATTCCAATTAAGTTTCTTTAACAAATGGTGGGTTCCAAATTATTTTGTTATGATAGAAACCAATCAATCACAACTTGGTTGTGAATGAATCACAACTTGGTTTAGGCAAGAAGAGTGAGGAACATTAAAAATAATAATAAAATGAGATTATTGTGATTTAAGATAGTTTGTGAATTTGATAGTTGGTAAATTGAATCAATTAGAGTTGAAGCCGGGAATGATAAATGGAACCATAGAAAAGTTTATTCAATATCATTAAGATATTGTTTCTTTTAATTATGGCTTCCTTGAGAGTTGGAGCTTGATGAAGATGTGATCTCGTTCGATCTGTTAAAACTAATGCTTAATTCACTTTGTTGTTCTTAGCTAATACTTTGCATGTTAAATAGTCCATTACGGTGTTTTGGATCCTATGCTTTCAGAGAAGAGGCCTCAGAACTTGTAGAAACATTGCTCCAAAATGAAGACAAGACTCGAACTGCATCAGAGATGGCAGATCTGATATACCATGCAATGGTATTGCTTAAGCTTAAGGATGTAAAAATGGAAGAGGTCCTTGAAGTCCTTAGAAAAAGATTCTCTCAGTCGGGCATCGAGGAAAAGAGCAGCCGAAAGAGGTCTACCAACCAAAGCTGATTCAATGTCTAAACCAGGTACAACGATCCAATCTCGAACATGACAATCTTTATCCTTAATTATATTTCTTGAAGTAATAATTATTATGTATGGATATTCAAGTTTCCTAGTTTTATCATCACCTGTATAAGTTTAATGTATCGTAGTTATAACTTGTAATCCATTTTGATAGTGTTATTTTCGATAGATCCCATCTTTATGGCAGTAATGAGTTGTGATTCCTCAATTGGAATCCTTTAGTTTTATAATTTTCACTGTACATGTTCGTGATTCAATTATAATTTTTGCACATATAAATGAAACAATTTATTGTTTTTTATTTCCATTTTTTCTTATTTTTGAGGAAAATTAAATATTTTCATGTAAAAACTGAATTTTATTATACACTAATGTTTAAAAAAACACCGATGATCAATAATTGAAAGTCGAGAAAAATATTCACAAATTAAAAAAAAAAACTCTTTAGAGTTTGTGATAGAGTTGTAAATTTAGATTGATTGAATTTATTCAATTAAATAATTTAAGTGAATTGGATTAAAAGTTTATTAATTTATTTAAAGGTGAATTTAAATGAATTGATTTACTTAGGCCTGTGACCTGTCACATGATGGGGTTTTGATTGGTCATGGATTGACCTATTGGTCAGCCGTAGTTTGTGGCTTATTATCCGAGCAATTAATTATGTATTATATAATTTTTAAGCTAGCAACCAAATTATTTTTTCCTGCTATTCCATTTAAATTTTATTGCAGCCTAAATGTTCACAATGTTTTTATCCACCCAACTGGAATTAGAATTATTTTGGGATGAAATTATATCAGCTCAAAATTGGCAAAAGCGAAAATAACAAACATATTGATATGCAGTCCTTGAAAGAAAGAGTCGAAGGTTGGCTATTACAGATCCATGAAGTAATTTTGTGGCAAAAAGGCGAAACGCTCTCAACGCACCGTAAAGTAATTTTGGATGCTATAGAGTCAGGATAATCTGTCCAAAAAGCATGAAGAAGTCCAAAGTGATTGAGCTTCCTCCTTCCCATCATCTCCTATGTAGCTTAACTTTAGCTTTAGCTTTAGCTTCATCGGGGGCATGGGACACGTCACCTTTATTCTTGAAGTATCCACTCAGAACTGCTTTTGTCCTCAGGGTGACGAAATCTGCCAGAATACCTTATCAGTCAATAATAATAAGGGTGCGGGTCAACGGATTTTACGCGTATAAATTCATATTCAATAATATAAATCCTTAATAACTATTAATTAAATCACTTAATAAATTTGTTTCTTAATATCATAAATCCACGTGTCACAAATACATGTAAGCTTATCGAATAGTGAGATAAAATCTAATCATCTTTCATTTAGACTACATATAATTTATATACAACACACGAATAATCTTTAGTTATAGTTAATAATAATGTCAAACTTTATAGGTAAAGAATATTGCTTGAAAAATAATATGGTCCATTAATTTCATTGGCATAGGATTAAAGAGGTCATAACTATCATAATTTATAACAAGCTCAATAGTAATCATAACACTAATGCCATTAATAACATAGATTAGATGTGAATTTGTAGTATGAAACTTACATAAAATATGATTCGTACATGTTAATTTCTAATTGATCCTCCTCATGACCCAAAAAGATCTTGATCATATTTGTAAACACTTTAAGCTAAACTGTAGTAGTAAATCATGATCCAAACCTCATGATTCTAAAAGAAATCTTATATCATATTTACAAACAACATATGTTAAACAACAATAGTAAATCATGATAACTTTATTTCAAAGTATCAAAATAAAATGCATATGAATATTTTGAACTTAAATACGTACAATAAACCAAAACAAAATGCATGCGTTTATTAATATAATGTATTAAAGACCAAATACAAACTCCCACTAAACGGGTACTTCATCTAACAGAAGGACCCCCATATCCATCACATGTGTAGAAACACCTTGAGCAACAAGCCTTTGGTGAGTGGATCTACTAACATGAAATTTGTGCTAATATGCTCTTTCATCACCTGAGGTTGAACACTTTTTTTAACCGCCAAAAATTTAATGTGGATGTGCTTCAACTTCGACGAACTATGATTATTCTTGGCATAAAGTTCTATGACTTTATTATCACAGTTGATCTTCAATGACATGTCAATGCCATCAACGATCTACAATGCTGTGATAAAGTTTCGCAGTCAAATCTCGTGATTGGATACTTCTTAACAAACTATCAACTCTGCCTCAATAGTAGAAATAACTATTTATGTCTATTTGACGCTTTTCCATAATATAGCCCCTCCAACAAACATGAAAATATAGATCGAAGTGAACTTTCTGCTATCTAAGCATCCAACAAAATCAGAATCGGAGTCTGAAAATATAGATCACCTCTATGTGATCAGACCTCTGAAACGTGAGCATATGTTCCTTAGTTCTCGGTAAATACCACATTACTCTCTTCACTCCTTTCTAATGCACCGGTCATGAGTTACTTAAATACTTGCCTAACATCCCACTATGTACGCAATCCTCGGACATATACAAACCTGTGCATACATGAGACTTCCTATAGCTAACGCATAAGATAATTGTTGCATCTCCTTTATTTCAAGTTCAAGCCGTGGACACTGTTGCAAATTGAATTTGTCACCTCTAGACATATGCGTGTCGCCAAGTACACAATTTTGCATGTCATACCATATAAATACCTTTTTAATATAAACATTTTGTAAAAGTTCAAGAATACCTCTTGAACAATTATGACATATCTATTAGGACCAAATGAATTAAGATATCTCTATAATAGTATAATATTATCCACTTTGAGCCTAAGCCCTCATGGATTTATTTTTGAGCTCTACCCAAAAGACCTCATACCAATTGAGATATCTTTCATCTTTTAAACACATGATCTTTTTCATGTATTTTCAATATGGGACTTTGATTGTATTCCCAACAATCCTCCTCTCAAACGAAGGACCACAATTACTCTCATGGTCAGGGTCTCCCCTCATACATCTGGTCATTCTTGACCTGCTCTGGGCCTTCTTGCAAGCATCATTGATATTATCCAATTTAGGCCTAAGTCTTCATTGATATATTTTTGGGCTCTACCCAAAAGACCAAATACCAATGGAGATATCTTCCTCTTATAAGTCCATGATCTTTTTCATATATCACCAATGTGGGACTTTGATTGTATCCCAATAATATCTGTATATCTAAAACAAAGGATGCTTCATCAAGATTTTTCATTTCAAAATTAGCTGATACAGATGACTTGGTTTCTTATGACAGATATTTATTATTACTTGCCAGCAAAATGTCATCCACATACAAGATAAATATAACAAACTTGCTCCTTGATATATATGTATTGATCAACATGGTTCTTCTTAAAACCAAATGAAGTAACCACCTGATCTTTCGGTACCATTAATGGGATGCTTGTTTTAAATCATAAATGAACTTCTTTAATCTACATACTAGGTGCTTTAAGTCTTCAGACTTAAAGTTCTTTAGTTGCACCATGTATATAATCTCCTCAATATCACTATTGAGGAATGTAGTCTTTATGTCTATTTGATGTAACTCAAAATCAAAATAAGTTACAAGTGTCATGATTATCTTAAGAGAGTCTTTCGTCGAAACATGCTAGAAAGTCTCCTTGTAATCAATATCATTCTTTTGAGTGAATCCTTTGGCAACAAGGCAAACCTTATACTTCTCGACATTGCCCAGCGAATCCTGATTTTAAATATTCAATTACAACCAACAGGTCTTGCTCCTATAGGCAATTCAGCAAGTTCCTAAATATCATTGTTTGTCATTGACTTCAACACCTCTTTCATGGCTTGGATTCACCTTTCGGGATTAGAGCATTGTTTGACTTCTTGGAAAGATGTAGGATCACTTTCCAATCTTATGTCAAAATGATGCTCTTGGAGATAAACATAATCACATAAAACTGTGGATCTGCTTTCCCTAGTAGATCTTTTTAAAGACACTTGTGGTTGAGATACTTGCTCATCCATATGAGGTAATACCTCAATTTAAGTGGAAGGTTTCTCCAATTGTATTGAAAATAATATGAGAATATCTTGGTTTACTACTCTCATTGGATGTGCAATTTCTACAATGTAGGGTATGGATGTCATACCACTACTCATTGCACTAGTAGTGACCATAGATAGCTGAAGGGGGGAAAGAACCCATGCAATGAGGGTTTGATTCTCACGCAGAGCACTATTAAGTATGTAAACTACAATCTTGATTGCCTCACTGGGTACTCTATTAAATAGTCACTGTCTTACTGGATACTCTATTAAGTAGGGAAATTGCAGTCTTGAGTGCCTCACCCCACAAAGACTCCGATAGAAAAAGAAAACACCATCATACTTCTCATAATGTCTTTTAGAGTACAATTACATCGCTCAACTACACCATTCTGACTAGGAGTGTCAAGCATGGTATACTGAGCTACGATCTCATACTCAACAAGGTAATTCACAAAAGATCTAGAATGTTGTTCACCTGATCCACAATATTGACAATAGTATTCACCACTATGATCGGATCTAACGACCTTAATTTTTTTACCTAGTTGATTTTCAACTTCGGTCTTAAAAATTTTGAACACGTCCAAGGATTGCGACTTCTCATAAATAAGGTATAAATAGTCATATCATGAATAGTCGTCTATGAAACTAGTAAAATACTTGTGTCCATTCCAAGATGCCTTGGGGAACAATCCACAAATATCCATATATATCAGTTCTAAGATTTCACCACATCGGCCTGCCTGTATTTTTATTTCTTTTGTTAGTTGTTTTTCCCTTAACACATTCTATGCAAACATCAAAGTCTGATATATCAAGGGAATCGATAATCCCATGTGACATTAACCTTTCTAGGTGTTGTTAAATATATATCCTAAACGCCTATGCTATAACATGGAAAAATTTTCATTAGTTAAATTTCGTTTTGTACCTATGTTATGCATAATTTCATCGTTAGTAGGCGTTAAGGTGTTTAATTTGTATAATTTATCAATCAAGGAACTACTGTCAATCAACACTGAATTTAGAAAAATACTAAAAAATTTATTTCTAAATGAACAAAAATAACCTAATTTGTCCAAACAAAAAATAAAAATTAAATTCCGTCTAAAAGACAGTACAACGAATGTATTATCTGAATCCAGAAAGACATTAGTTCCTAAATAAACCTAAAAATACCCATGTCACGCCCTGAGAGTATACTTATTCATTGAAAAACGAACAACACTCCCCTTGTGACAATCATAGTTTTTGGTTACACAACCACAACCACGCAATATATATATAGATATAATATCCTACCTAGGTATTCACAACCACGCAATATATATATAGATATAATATCTTACCCAGGTATTCACAACTACACAGTGTATAAAAAAATTCAACAAAATAAAGAATAACTAGGGGGTCCACCCCACACATAAAAACCAAACGATCAACAGCGAGCCGACTCGACTTAACACTCTGAAAATATAACCGAATAAATGTCAAATGTCCAAATGCGAATTAATTAATACAATGCCAACAAATTAAATAAATGCGGAAGCGAATACTAACTGATACAAAATGAAAATAAAATCGTAGCTCGATGCGAGTGGGATGACGCGAGCAGATATTCTCCAAGCGACCCAATCATCATATACCTGCTAACATGAAAACAACAATAGAAAGCAGGGGTAGTGAATACAAAGGAATACTCAGCGGGTATAAGACAGATAGTGCATGAACAATAAAGAGTACAGAAATGCAAAGGTATACAGTCTTAAAGAAATAATATACTCATCATCAAATGATGACACTTGTATGCCACTACTACACCGACACCCTACTCAACAACATATAGTAACTTAAGTAGTGCCAGTAATAATCAATAAGTGTACAACATCTCACACGCATGTACCATCAATAAGCATTATGAGTACAACATCTCACAAGTATGTATTAATACAAGTAACAACAATAAGTCACATATGTGGGAGAAATGTTCCATCACAAGGTATACAAATGACCAAGATACCTAGCTTGTTAGCTATGAATGCATGAGAGTTGCTCTACCACATATATACACGTAGGCAGTCTGAAATATCAGGGTCTCTGTCTGCATAGAAAACACCCTACAACGTATATACATGTAGGCAAACAGGAGGTAGTTATCTAGCTACGGGCTGCATGAGAAACACCCTACCACGTATATACACGTAGGCAGCCGAGGGTATAATAACCCAATAAGAATAGTGTAGCCAACATATAGGCATATCCCAATCACTGACGACTCTCTCAACCACGAATGAGAGACACGGTTGACAGGATATACTAACGGTCACTGATAACTCTCTCAATCACGAATGGGAGACACGGTCGACAAGATACATGCATCTCCGTGATGCTACGAGTCGCTCAACCCGAAGGGAGGAATAATCGATAGCAAACATACATCTTTGTGATGTTACGACTTGCTCACACCCGAAGGGAGTCATGATCGCTAGCATACATGTATCATCGATGCTACGACTGGCTCACACCCGAAGGGAACTCTAATCGCTAGCATACATGCATCATCAATGCTACAACTAGCTCACACTCGAAGGGAGCCCTGATCGCTAGTATACATGCATCATCGATGCTACGACTCACTCAACCAACTAATGGGAGACATAGTCGATAGCATACATGCATCACCGTGATGGTAGGTAGACCAGTAAATCTACCATCACATATGTCTATCTACAAAAATGTACTCAGCTATATCCATGAAATCATACAAATCATAACACATGTCATACGCGTGTTTATAACTAAAAATCAGATATGATCACCACTAACATTATTAGATTCGACAATTAAATAATATTAAAATAATAAGTAATAATTAAGAAAATAACTTTATGGAATTTTCTAGAAATTTTTAGGATTTTTCCGGGGTTTAAATTAAATTTACATGAATTATTTAAATAAGTTACTGTTTAAATGAGGAGTTGATTTATTTTATTTGCCTAAGTTTTAAAAACTAAACCTAGGTTTTTTTTAAAACACTCGATCTCCTCCTCCTCACTCGACACAGTCGCCCCATTTCCCCTCGTCGCCGATCGATCTTCTCCCTTCACTCGAGCAGCCACCGTCGAGGACTCTCCTCCAGCAACTCGGCAGGACAAAGGTGGCCAGGTCGCCAGAAATCGTCTCCAACTCAGTGACGCTGCCTCCTCTCTTGTCGCCTTCCTTCTTGTCGATCGGCCGCCACTGATCTCATCCCCCCAACTCGATCGCCGAAACCCTTCATTGATGATTATAGCTATGGCCGAGCCAAGGTCGGAGGGGAGCAGGTATTCCTCGATTCTGCTGGAGGTTGGTCGTCGCCTGCCAGTCATCGCTGACCCCCTCCCCTCCCTACAACAGCAACTCGGCATCAGGAGCTAGTTTTCTTCCAAAATTCTAGCAGCCAGCATTTCCCCTCATCTTCGGCCAGCTACTAGTTGACAAGGTTAGAGATGACCCTTGGCTGGATTGGTTCCGGCCAACTACCAGATTGGATTGAATTGGTTTTTTTTGTATCAATAGCCACAACCAATTTCCCTTTTGTTCCGGCCACCCCGCTGCCAACTGCGACTACAATAGTAAAGGTAAGATCTGGGTTTGTGATCTAATTAGGGTGTGTAGCCTTGATTAGGCATTCCTCATATTTCAGGTACTATTTTCGACCATGGTTGTTTCGGTCAGGACTGTGTTCCAACCATTCAGGGATGCCAGCTTCTTGTTCCGGCCAACTCTGGCCACAATGATCTCCGAC
>JBBUKS010000042.1:2951830-2961938 GCA_038050645.1 Hedychium gardnerianum
CAAAGTTTCATATCCATACATTATATACCAAGTAGCCACTAATCACTAAATTAGATCATAACTCCATTTCAATATTTCCATGAAAACGCTAAACTCATATTAATGATCAACTCATGTAACCTCATAACCCATTATAAAATAATTGGTCCAAATGGAGATTCAAATAACCCATCACAGTAGAGATCTAGAATCAACTAAAAGAAAGCTTACAAGCATACCTAAATGCACTAGATAGGCTTACGGAAGAGACCTTTAGGATCCTATTCTCCTTCCCGAGCAGAGATCGATGAGGTATTCTCCTTCTCGAATGGAAACAAGTAGCCAAAACTGTCGAATGCCAATCAAACAGAAAAAAAAAACTCAATCTAAGCAATCGGCACGATGGAAAGTAAATTACGAGTAAATAACACCTCTCTTGTCCGGCAATGTCCCAGATCTGGGCCTTGACGCTTTTGTGTTGGATGACGAGGATCCGCGTCTGGAACTCCACCCCGATTGTGGCCTTGGAGTCGAGCGCGAACTCGTTCTGCGCAAACCCCGCTAGGATCTGCAACTTCCCGACCGCCGAGTCACCTATCATCACCACCTTGAACACGTAGTCTATCTTGTCGCCTACGCCGCCGGCCATTCCCTTCCCCGACGTTGCGCTCGCACTACCACTTCTGTCTTGACTGCGGAGAAGAGCGGAAGGTTTGTCGAGTGACAAGGAGGAGGTCGGCGAGGGTTTGGTTGAGAGGAGATGAACTCGTCGAGTGAAAAATAGGAATCGGGAAGAGAAATCGACGATGGGGGAGGAGAAATCGCAATGTCATCGAGTGAATCAGGGGCGGGGAAGGAGAAAGTGAATTTTGGATGAATAAATGAAAACCTTAGGTTAAATACTTAGGTTAAGAAAACTTTAGGTTAAACACTTTAAATAATTAAACTTAAATTTTAATTAACTTAGCTTTAAGATTTAATAAATTCAACTTAGGGGTTTGATTCTTACAACTTAGGTTAATTTAATTTCAACCTTAACTTTGATAAAATCAATCAACTCTCGTTTTAATTAATATTTCGAAACAGACTTCTCAAAAGTCTATTATTTTTATCCCCATAAACTTCTTCAATTTAGCTCCAATTAAATTCAGAAAAATCTCCATAAATTTTAAATAAATTCCATAAATTTTATTTCCCTGTTTTCACATATTATTTTATTATTTAAAATTATCGTATTTAACATCAATAACCAACTAATTAAAACAAACCAATTTGGTTTATAATTAAACCAAAGAGGGTCTAATACATCTTCAAATGACGTGTCCCATTCGTGCTTCCATTCCGACAAATATCTTTCCATATTTGCTTTTCATCTGATTCAACCAGACTTAGTCTCTCTCGATCTAAGAATCTAATTCTTAAATTCATTTTATGTCTCTTGGATAAACTTATAGTGCGTGTAACCTTGTAGGTTTTTGATTTATGTTAGTCATCCATAATTAACTATTAATTATGGATCGAGCATGAGTGACACCTAGTAGTACATCGTGATCCCCAATTAATCAAAAAATCAACGATTGATCCCAAAACTATTTCTGAACCCTTCAACAGCTATAATGAGTCATGTCTCGTTCCTTTCACTCGTCTTATGCTCACTTGGCTAAGGACATGATCTATGTGTCAATCCCCACGAGGCTGACTACATCACACCTAACCCAAGTAATACTTCCTCGTCCTATGGATTCAAATTACTCAGATATGTGTCCAAGAGTACTATACTCTTGACATATATTGCTTTAGCCAAAGACTTCGAGTAATAATCCTGACAAGTGGTCATAGGGTATACGTCTTCTTATACAAGGAGCAATAAATCCTCTGTAGGTTATCCAAACAACTTCGAATACTTTGACTTATATCCAATCATCCCAGGTCCACACCTCCAAGGAGATTCTTGCTTAAGATGTCAAAGTATAAGTCTCCATGACCAAGTTGACTTGAATACCTCAAGTCGAAGGAAACTTGCACTTAAACTGTAATGAGATCTTTATTGACATATCCATATGTGTAAAGAACCATATGAAGTCTCATGGAAAGTCACTCCATTGAACTAGTTACCTTTAACTAGAATCCACGTTTAACTCTCAACATCTCATTGTCTCCAGCTAGTGAGGAATAGCTGCTTGGATAAACCAAGGAGTATAACACATGTTATTCTTTCAAAATCGATGATGTTCGAACTCATCAATACATGACTAGGGAATATTTCAATACATTCATAATTACACATGTAGATATGCTCACTAGTTGTGATTCAATTACAAGTTCTCTCATGCTATGAATCGTATTGCAGATATTCAGTATATAAGTTTAAGATCCAATCATATACATTAATAATGTACACTCAAATAGTGAATCACTATTTATCTAATAAATAGTATATTTCATAAGACGATTACCTTAGGACATCTCTCAAATATAACAGAAAGCTACCTAACATATCATGCATGCTTCTTATCTTGCATAACTCAATGTACTAATATTGAGAGATTTGAGTGTTTATTTGTGCTATAGAACAATTTTGAAATATATTGTCTTTATTAACATTCTCTTATGTCTTTCTTTTATATCTATCTGAAATTACGATTGTAAATTCTATGATGAGAACTGAATGGCTAACATTACTTACTACCCTTGTCAAAACTAGGAAGTGAAACATGCATATAACAAAAAAAATCTTAGATTAAAGGGCTATTCACGGGATCCTATCAAACTGCCAGTGGATGCAATGGTCTCTCTAGAACATCTTTCAGTATTTTCACTTTCACTAAGAATTCTTGCTTCTACTTGTATACGAAAGGTTATGTTGTTTGGTAAGTTGGTTCTCTCTTATCTTTTTCACTTGCAAATAAAATTTATCCATCCATTTTTCAAGTAAATGTTTACATAATTTTTGCATCACTAGTTTGTAACATTTAGCATTTCTATGATTTTGTTAACTCAAATAACAATTAGGACACGTAAGGATTCCTTTTAAGCCTTTCTTGTGTTGGATTGATTTAAGCAGCTCATTTCACTCATTTAGAACATTTCTAACTTAAATTTGCAACTAATGCTCACTGTTCCTTTATGTTGTTGTTTCTTTCATGTAAAAGCTTCCATCCATGAAATTTAATCATCTAAGATTTCATAGGATGTCCTTGTTAGCTAATTATTCTATAATTCCTTTTTACCCAGAATATTAATTAGCAAGTTGTTTTGTGTCAAGTGGCTGGGTAGTTGCCTTTTCAATAAAGTCATGTCATATATTTTTTATGTAGCGACGAAATTTGCGACAAAATTAATTGACTAGAATAACAAAACTATACCAATCTTAGATTGAGATTTCAAATGATATTTTTCAAATTCTTCTTGATGATTAGATTGTTTCTTGTCAATTTATGATAATATTGTTTGAAATAAATAATTATGTGCTTAGTTAATACATGTTTCATCACCATGCTTATCTTATTATTCTTGTGGTCAATTGCATTTATTTCTTTTACATCATTTGATTATTTTTGTTGTGTCAAAGAGAAGTGTAGAGGTTTAAGTTAGTAAGCCTCCTCCCTCCCCTATGGCTACATCAATAGTAGCTCGCTTGAGGATAAAATCTCAAATCGAAGGCAAACTTAAGTTGAGAGGGTGCCTTAAGTTTATAATTGTTATCTACTTTTCATTTAGTTTATGTCCTAACTTAAATGAATTATCAAACTTGCAATGACATACATGTGTAATTATGTAATATTTTATTTTTTGTTTGTTTGTTTTCTATGCAGGAAAAGAAGAAAAGGAAGTATGGAAAAAGGAGAAGGATTGCTGAGGAAGAAGAGGACGATGATTTGATCTCTTTTTGTATTTCCTCTATCTATCCTTTTAAGACAGTTTATTTATGGGAGATGTTTTGATTTGTTGAACTTGAATTTGTTATGGACATTTGAATTTGTAGGTGTTGTGATGTGTATGATGTGTTGGTATGTTAAACTTGAATTTGTATATGTTGTGATTTGTTGGTTTGGCTGTGTCTCGGTTGATTTGAACAAATTTGATTTATATGTATACATGATATGATGAAAAAATGGGGAGGTTTTGTCGAAATTTTTTAAATTTTGTGATGTATTTTGCAACAAAAAATTTTCAACATAGATTTATCATACGGATGGAAAATTTGTGATGAAAATAGTTTTCATCGCAGATCTACGAGAAACTATTTTTTGTCACAAATCTACGATAAAAATTGATTTCGTCGTAGATCTGTAATTAAAATTGATTTCGTCAAAAATTTGCGGTGAAAATTGATTTCGTCAAAGATCTACGAGATTTGCGACGAATGATTGTTTCATCGCAGATCTGCCACAAAAATCATTTTCTTCGCTAATTTGCGACGAATTTGGTTTTTGTCGCAAATTTACGACAAAACAATCATTCATCGCAAATCTACATAAAAATGATTTTCTTTGCCGATTTCGTTGCTGATTTGCGATGAATTTCTATTTTTCGTTGCAAAATTTGGCGATGACCTATTTGCGACAATTTTTTTTTTTTACAAATTAGGTTTTTTTTGTAATGCTACATAAGAGCTTGTACTCAAGATCACCAATCTTGTCACGATATGTTTTTATATATTTGTTATCATATGATTAACATAGTGCTACACAAGAGGTTCTACAACAATTAACTTTTGGAATATATTTATAGACTTTATGTGGAGGTTAATAAAATAATTATTTTGACACAGGAAGCAATGACAACTAGAATTGCACAAGTGTCTCAACCTAGTGTAGGGGGAGAGGGACCACAGTCTCTTTCCATCGACCAGGTTAATGACATTTATTATGATGTCGTTAGTGGAAAGAAGAAGAGCTCCCTATATGGCCTTGGCTCTCGGGCCAAAGTTGTCTCTGACAAAATGAGGGTCCAGGGATCAGGAGGCGTCCTAGTTCCTCCTCCTCATCTATCGAGGTACAAGCTTTGTGGGCGAAAAATCAAGATTTACGGACTCGACTATCGTCATTGGAGCAGACGATGATTGAGAGAGACATAAAGACACAGGAGATACGTGAGCGACAGGCTCAAACTGAGGAGATAGTTTGCACTATGCAAGCGTATGCAGCAGCTTTCACTCCCAATTCATAGATGTTGCACCCGCATTGTTTAGAGTCCCAGGAGACCAGGGATCCCGATGATTCGCCTGCTAAGTAGATCATTTTGAGCTATGTTATCCTTAATCTTTGCTTTTAATTTTTCAAAATTTAGAAAATATTCCTATTATTTTTTTAAAATTATATGCATCTCTAATTGTATTATAATTTTTCATGATCATTTTCAGATGTTTTATATTTCTATTATTATATCCAAAATCTAAAGTGAGGTATGTTTTTTTTAATAATTTCAATATCTATTGTTTATGATAAGTAGTTATCTTTTGTATTTTAATCTCAATATCTATTGTTGTATTCACGATTGATCATATCTTTTTTCTTATAGGATTTAAGTTTATTTTGTATTAGATTTTTATCAGGATGTCTTGTATGGATGTTATCTTTTTTATATGGATATTTTGTATGGATTTTTTGTGAATGTTTTGTATGGATTTTTTGTATGAATACCTCTGACTTGAATGTTTGTGATGTGTAGTATGAATGTGTTTTTGTATGGATGTTTTTGTCTTGATGTTTGTTAAAGCTCAATTTGTGTTGTGGGCTTGTTATTAGTATTGTGAGTTTGTTGTTAAAATCATCATTTGTGATGATTATATTTGAATGTAAATAGGGAAAAGGGGAAAAAAAATTTAAAAAATTAGTGATGGATTAGCGACAAAATTTAATATTCATCACTATGTTCCATTTATCGATTTAGAGACGGAAGTGTACTATCCGTCGCTAAATAGCAATGGAATTTTTTAATTCGATCGCTAATTAACTTACGAAATTAAGATCCCGTTCAACGCATTAGCGACAGAACCTTAAATATTTGTTGCCAGTCTACCAAGCTGTTTAGCGACAGAGTATTTATATCCGTCACTAATTATAGTTAGGATATTAGCGATAGAATATTAATCTTCCATCGCTAATAGTGACAGATATAAATAGTTAATCGCTAATTGTGATAGGCTATTATATTCCATCGCTAAAACTCGTGTTGGAGAGCCCGACACAAATGCGTACGTTGGACACGTTTCACAAATGTGCAGCGAAAGACAAACAATAATTCTAAATTATTACAACACATACATCACACATGCAGGATACAACAGTGTCAGACATAACTACAATATAAAATTTTACGAATACTAAATTAAACTATTTAATCTAGTCATACTTGCAAGTTCGTTATCGAACCTTATAGAGAGTGTTTGCTAGCCTCGCAAGGCTAGCCTCTTCTGAAATCAACGAGCGACCCTAATGAGGATTGCTAAGTCACTTGTCATATCTCCGTTTCGGTACTAGCCGAAGGTTGAGACTAAGCAATCTGAGAGAGAGATCATGATCTGATTTGTATCCGGTAGAAATTACAAGCAGTCGCTTCAAATTAACCGGTGACAACAACTTTTGTTACCACTGTTTGGAGCCACAAACCTCACCGCCGAAAGTGGCAGCAGGTACGGCGATGGCAGGAGGGAACAACAGCATGTCCGGTGACATCCCATGTCGCCGGCAGCAACCTTTGCTAGCTGGACAAAACTTGCCGAACAACAACATACTGGTCGGAGCAGCCCTCCTGGGTGACAACACCTCTGATGGACGGAGCAGCCCTACTAGGCGAAGCTTCCACTAGGGCACAAACTGGTCGGAGCAACCTTCCTAGGTGACAACACCTCTGCTGGCCGGTGAAGCCCTTCTGGGCGGATCTTCCACTAGGGTACAACCAATTAGGTGACAAAACCTTTCAGGCCGAAGATCCCTGTTGTCGGTAGCCCAAGGAGGAGCAACAATGCCTAGCTTCCCGCGGTGGCAGTAATCCAGATGGCGGTGAAACTATTTTCATCGGTGGCACCGAAGAGGACAACAACTCCATGTTGATGTCTAATGGTTCCTGTAGTTGTCGACGACGTGAGGAGCTTCCGATGGCTAAGGATGGATAGCAACATAAACTTTTCTCCTTTGTGCGATGGTCGAAGGCAATAGTAAAAAGGAGGAAACCTTTTTCTCTTTTTTGTGTTTTGAGCAGCAGAAGAAGAAAGGAGAGAGAGAGTGGAGAACAAGAAAAAAAACAATTCCAAAACCTAATAATTCAGGTTTTAATTGAATTCTCTCTCCATTAATTAATTCTCCTTATGCAGGATTATATTTATACTCCTCATGAATAACTTGGGGAGCAAGTCATCTCCCAAACTCAATAATGACTCGATCCATTACCATTAAGTTTGCTTCAAAATCAAACCATCTTAGTCCATAACTAAACCAAGCTCTTTTGGTTTATTATTAAAACATAATGAATCTAACCTTGCCTACAAGAGGCATGATCCACCATTGCTTCCATTGCGCCAAACCAATTTGGTTTATAATTAAACCAAAGAAGGTCAAATTCGTCTTCAAAAGACATGGTCCATCCGTGCTTTTGTTCCGACAAATATCTTTCCATATTTTCCCTTTGTCTGGTTTAACCAAACTTAGTCTCTCTCGATCTGAGTCCAATTCTCAAACTCATTTTATGTCTCTTGGATAAACTTGTAGTGCGTGTGACCTTGTAGGTTCCCGATTTATGTTGGTCATCCATAATTAACTATTAATTATGGAACGATCATGAGAGGCACCTAGTAGTACATCATGATCCCAAATTAATCAGAAAATCATAATTAATTCCAGAACAGTTCTGAACCCTTCAGCAGTTATAGTGAGTCGTGTCTCAATCCTTTCACTCATCTTATACCCACTTAGTTTAGGACATGGTCTATGTGTCAGTCCCCACTAGGCTAACTACATCACACCTAGCCCAAGTTATACTTTCTCGTCCTGTGGATTCAAATTACTCAGATATGTGTCCAAAGTACCATACTCTTGACATATATTGCTTTGGCCAAAGACATCGAATAACAATTCTGACAAGTGTCCATAGGCTATATGTCTCCTTATAAGGAGTGGTGAATCTTTTGTTGGTTATCCAATCACTTTTGAGCACTTCGACTTATACTCAATCATCCCAGGTCCATATCTCCTCGGAGATGTTTGCTTAAGATGTCAAAGTATAAGTCTTCATGACCAAGATGACGTAAATACCTAAAGTCGAAGAAAACTCGCACTTAAGATGTAATGAGATCTTCATTGACATATCTATATATGTAGAGAACCATATAAAGTCTCATGGTAGGTCACTCCAATGAATTAATTATCATTAATTAGCATCCACATTCAACTCTCGACATCCTAATGTCTCCAGCCAGTGAGGAGCGACTGCTTGGACAAGACAAGGAGTATAACCCATGCTAGTCTCCCAGAATCGATGATGTCCAAAACTCATCAATTCATCAACTAGGGATTGTTTCAATACATTCATAATTATACATGTAGAGATACTCACTAGTTGTGACCCAATCACAAGTTCTCTCATACCATGAATCTTATTGGGGATATTTAGTAAATGAGTTTAAGATCCAATCATACACATAAAAAATATGCACTCAAATAGTGAATCATCTATTTATCCAATAAATAGTACATACCATAAGGCAATTGCCTTAGGACACCTCTCAAATATAACATACTCCTATTTGACCTAATCTCAATTGCCATGGTATCCAATACCAGATGATTCTCAAACTTGTTTTGAGGTAGAAGTTTTGTCAAAGGATCTATTAAGTTTCTTTCGGTGGAAATTATCTCGATTTGTATTTCAATTTTACTTATGATCTCTCTGATCATATGATAACGGTGAAGCACATGTTTAGATCATTGATGAGACCTAAGTTCCTTGGCCGAATCAATGACCTCATTGTTATCACAGTAAACTGGTACTGCTTAACAATGATCGAAACCACATCTAAGTTCGATGACGAACTTCTCGATCCAAACCGCTTCCATTGCTGCTTTAGAAGCAACAATATATTCTGCCTCAGTGGTAGAATTCGCAACGATTTCTTGCTTGGAACCTTTCCAACTTATTGTGACTCCATTTAAGGTGAATACGTATCCAGACATAGACTGGGAAACATCCTTGTCCATCTGGAAACTGGTATCAATATACCCACGTATAATCATATCATCTCCTCCATATACCAAGAACAAATCCTTAGTTCTTCTCATGTACTAAAGGATTGCCTTAACAGCCACCCATTGATCCATTCCTGGATCCGTTTGATTTCTGCTGATAACACTCAGAGTGTATGTACATAACATCACATACATGATTGATCTTATAGCTGACGCATATGGGATCTGACTCATGTGAATCCTCTCATCTAATGTGATTAGGCACATAGACTTCAAAAGGTGAATCCCATGTCATATGGGAAGATAACATTTATTGGATTCTTCTATGCTAAATCATTTTAGCACTTTATCGATGTATGTAGACCATGAAAGACTAAGCAATCTTCCGATCTATCTCTATAGATTTTAATCGCAAGGATATAGGTTGCTTCTCTCATGTCTTTCATGGAGTATGGCTTGGACAACAAAATTTTAACTGACTGTAGAATGGACATATTGTTTCCTATAAGTAATATGTCATCAACATATAATAATAGAAAAATGACCGCACTTCCACTAACCTTTCATGTACACACAGGGTTTATTTGGATTTTTGTGAGAAATCAAACCTTTTGATTACCTCATCAAAAAAGGATATTCCAACTCTCATGGCTTTTAACCATAAGTTTCATTTTGAACTTTTCAGAATTTCTTCATTACTAGTAAGCTCCTTATCCTTAATAAGTAACACGTCTCTCGATTCATTTATGAGAAATCTATATTTCTCAAGAATTGGATGTGTCGTACTAGATCTACGAAGTAGCGGCGTATCAATAGGTTCAGCCATTATCTCATCCCTATGAGCAATAGACAGTGGGTCTTAATTAGGCGTCTCTTCTGTGTCTATTGGAGTCACTTGAACTACGCTTAGTTCAACCTTACTCCCACTGTTTTCCTGCAAGAGA
>JBBUKS010000042.1:2973677-2993915 GCA_038050645.1 Hedychium gardnerianum
ATGATATTTTAGTATTCTCTAAAACAAAAGAAGAATACTATGCACATCTACATCTAGTATTTAACCTATTTGAAAAACATGGATTGATAGTTTCCTGTAGCAAAATGAAACTAGCACTGAAACACATAGAATTTTGGGAGCAGAAATTGGATATGGAAAAATTACCCTTCAACCACATATCACTTCTAAAATACCCAATTTTCCTAATAAAATGGAAGACATCAAAATTCTTAGAGCTTTTCTCATTTTACTTAATTATGCTAGACAATACCTTAAAGACATGGGGAAAATAAGTGGACCACTGTATAACAAAACCTCACTTACAGTATAAAAATATTTTAACCAACAAGACATGGAGTTAGTGAAACAAATCAAAGAAATGGTTAAAAATATTCCAGTTCTAACCCTTCCACTTGACTCCAATTATCTAATCATAGAAACAGACGGATGTGAAACAAGATGGGGAGGTGTTTTATTTAGAAAACCCTCTAAATATGAACCCAAATCAGTAGAAGCCTTATATAGATATTCTTCTAGAAAATACAAAGAAAAAAGCCGTCTAACTTCCTTGGATTATGAAATTCTAGCAATCATTTATTATTTTGATGCATTTATGCTATTTATTTGCAATAAGGAAGAGATTATTATTAGAACAGACTGTGAAGCAATTGTAAAATATAACCAACAAACAAAAGGATTCTGAAAAGGACTAAGCACCAAAAGGTGGCTAAATTTCACAGATACAATTATAAACAAAAGTTTAAAAATTCAGTGGGAACACATAAAGAGAATAAATAATTTCCTAGCAGATACTTTATCAAGACTTTTATATTAAACTTTCCTAATATTGTAGGAATGGATAGAAAAAACAAGGTATAGACTTTTGCTATGAAAAT
This sequence comes from Hedychium gardnerianum, assembly GCA_038050645.1. Lineage (NCBI taxonomy): Eukaryota > Viridiplantae > Streptophyta > Magnoliopsida > Zingiberales > Zingiberaceae > Hedychium > Hedychium gardnerianum. The sequence continues at coordinate 2,974,574 of JBBUKS010000042.1, forward strand.
CATGAGGTTTGGCAATCAAGAATTACAACAATTTACAAGACATGAGGACCAATTCCATTTCTCCTCAAGAGAAAAACTTTACAATATCCAAAATTGTCTACTTGACAACATTTGGAATATTCCTACAATACTAGGAAGTTCCAACTATAAGATTGTCATAATCAATGTCTTATCAAATTACTTTCTGACAACAATACAAAAATTAGTAGACAAGAAATTCTCCTGCTATGTACTCTTTTCTAGGATGCAAGCCAAAGTTTACTATGACCGGGTAGAAGTCAACATAGCAATACAAGGATGTGAAACACCATCTTACAAAGGATTTTACTCTCTTGATGAAGCCTTCACTTTTGCCAGGGCAATTATAGGCCCCAACTTCTTTATTAGTACTTTATTAAAGGCAGGAGGAAAATTATAGATTGCTACAATTCAGGAAGATAAAACTTTTGCTCAAACAATTGGTTGTGGGATAGACTAGATGATCCGGACAACTACTTACTAGCTGGAGAAACTTACACCGAAAAATCTACTAGCCACAAGACATGAGCACTAGATTTTTTTTCATTCACTTTTACTACCCAACATACCACTCTCCTTCAACATTATCAAAAAAAGTTAGAGTGACTGGCAAACAATAGATTAACAAGCTCAGCCCTATCCGCTAGAGCTTACAAAGCAACTCTAAACAGAGCCACCAATTCAACCCACAACTCCACTCAGGCTACCAGCTCCAGAGCCCCGTCACTAGACTCAGTCGGTGAACATAATGTAGACAACATGATGGAGCTATGACAAACAAAAGAACAGACGTCAGCCATGACATTAACCTTTACTAAAATGTATGGCGTGATGTCAGTCTCCACTTACACCTTCACTCAGTGGATTGTCCACTCATAAATTTTTCTCCACTATACTCCACGACCTAATGAGTCCCCTCCTTCAATCTTCACTGAATGACAACAGCTCACCTCCACTACTCTCAGTCCCCTTCTTTATTCTCCACTAATGAAGACAGCTCATCTCCTCTACTCTCAGCTCACCTCCACTATAGCTCAACCTATCTTTTCTTCTCCACGAAGCAAGCTCTCCTCTCTCCTTTATAAAAGCCCCCTTCCAACCTCAAGCAAGGGCATCAAGAAGCAAGTGTTCAAGTGTTCAAGCAAGCAAGCTCTCAAATATAGTAGCGGTGTGATTTTAAGTTTTTCTATAAGTATGTTTGTAATGTCCTTACTATTTTAATGTAAGTTTGTAAGTATCTCCTTATCTAAAGTAGTTTGTAGGCTTGTAATTTCTTAGTCTGTATGTTTTCTTGTAAAATTCCTATGGCAGCTTAATAACATTTTCTTAGCCTAGGGAAGATTCTGTTCTCCTTTCTTTTGTCTTCAAGAATTCTCAGACCTTATCCGAGTATACATTCTATAGAAAGATAACTATTTAAGGAAGAGGATGGTACTATCTCGTGGTTTAAGCTTGTAAAATCTGTGCAAACTAAGTTGGGCAGCAAGAGCTATTGAAAGCCCGCTATAAGACCTGACGATGAACAACAAGACATATGGTTCTTGTTGCTTCATAAATAGGTGAGGCTCACTGATGAGAAGCAAATCTGAGAAAAATACCTAGATTCTTCCTAAACCAACTCATCGATTACTATTCACTATTTATAATTACTGTTCATAATTATTGTTCATGATTACTATTCATGATTATTGTTCACTATTTTATTGTTCACAACTGCAACAAAAAACATAGAATCATTAACTTCAACAACTACAATAAATATATATATATTCTAGCTATTCAAACTGACTAATTCTAGAGGTAATCGACCCGATCCCACAAGAGTTTCTTACCGACCACCAGGATAAATCGGGAAGTACTCACAGATGTTCATCCAAGCGACTTATGTTTGTCGTCCCACTGGACAAAAATCTCTGCAGTGTACCGCAATTGGAATTCAAACCTTAGATGTCTGATTAACCTCTTGAAAGGCCTAACCGCTGCACTGTAGTCCTGAGGCCTGTTGTTATCTATAGTTGATTCAATATATGCCCAATTAACTCAAATTCATTTCAATTGATTCAATATCTGTCGGTCCACTAAATTAGATAAGATCGCGTCTTATCATTTGGTTTAATGTGATTCTAGTCAACTCAAAAGTAATTTTAATTAACTCAAATCTAATCTAGTTGACTCAAAACATGCAAATGAATAAGATCCAGTCGAATAGTCTATTTTTTTTCAAATTTAAATAATAGTTTAATTGACTGTCCAATTGACTCAAATTAAAAAATGGTGTACTCGTAAATAGAAGCATTTTGTTTAGTTGACTGAATTACCATTCATTCGACTCAGGTTGAAACAAAATGCTTTTGTCTACAAGTAGAAATCTTCAGTTGACAACTAAGTCAACTCCATTGTTTAGTCAACTAAAATTAAGTTTCAATTATAAGCTTTCACATCTCATATGCCAAAAGATTTACCTCCGAACTTTCTTCTATTTGCTAAGGGGCTTGCCTCTGAGTCTTTATTTGTCTACCAATGAGTTTGCATCTAGGACTTCTTTTGTTTCTATGCATCTAGTTAAGCTTGACTTATAAGCCTCCAAGTCTGTAAACTCTTGTTGGATTTTTCTATTTACTTAGTATTCGATCAATCTTGATCTAATTGAATTTATCCATCTATTAGCTCTTATTATACTTCCTTATTTGGAAATGAATGTTTACTTGTTTATATAATGTTAAATATTTGGTTAACTTTGACCTACTTAGACTTTTTCAATTACTGTACTTGTAATTGCCTGTTAAGTTTCTATATCTGCACACTTGATAACCTAGTTAGTAAACACACATTAACCTAACTTAAGCTTGTCAAACTTGATCACTTAGGACATAATTGTACCGATAATTTGTTGGCCCTAAGGTGGAGATAGGTTGGATCGTTAGAGGAGGAGGGGTGAATAATGTGCCTATAAATTTAAAATTCTTTTTCTCTTATTGCAACCTCAACAAGGACACAAAATAACATTAGCAGTAAAAATCATAAACAATAAAGAATACATACCACAAACACGTTATTATGTTGTGCTTTACGATTCTCCAAAATTGCTATGTTCATGGCCTATAACTTTTTCAAAGAGACGGTCTCGAAATTCACTATTTTTTTAATCCTTTTTAGTAAAATATTGAAGATGGAGAAATCTTTTATAAAATTAATGATAAATATAGTACAAGAGATAGTAGGATTAACAATAATAAGACTTAGAGAACAAAGAGATTAGAATTTTTCACTTTCTTATATAGAATATTATTATCTATTTTGAACCTCTGAACCTCCTACATGAAGTGCTTTTCTGGCACAACTCTGTTGATGTGGCATCCATTCCCGTTTCACCTTTTGTCACCATCAATAGATTATTTGTCTATTTCCAGTCAACTAAGAGACTGCTTCTCTTATCTTACGATTGAATCTTGTGATGACTCCATCTAGGTCATAAGTTGACTATCATCAATCTTCAATCGCATGCTTTGATCCAATTTCAAAGCTTCAGACCTTTTCATGCGATTCCATAGATAGCTCCAACTTAGTTGATCGATAACAAATCTTTAGTTGATTAGACATGTAGCCAAAGTGTTTACACTAAGTTCTATAGTTGGTTGGTTCAATCGATTGATCCTAGATCAACTACCCTAAAAATTTAACTTCGACATATATAAAAACTAAGTCCTTCTAGGTTGAATTTTACCCTAGTCCCAATTATAAGTTCACTCAATCTCAATTTGCACAATTGCCTTTTGCCATCTCCAATAGTCTCCCGTTAGACTTCTCCTCCCTTAGATGCACCAAACTTTTTAGGCCCTTCACATGTTATCCTTCTCGCTTCATCTGCAAACTTTTCTGTCAAGCTTTTCGTCCATAGTTTCCCTATTAGTGCCATCCTTTACCCTTGCTTGCATCCTCTACTTGTTTCGTGGACACAATTACCTTCGATTCTCCTTGTCTTGTGGTCCCTTAGGTGTTCCATACCTAATTTGTATCTCGAGTCATCATATACTCTATGTGTATATTTGTAAGTTTATGTATATTCAGACACACAAGTTAAAATCACATTATAAGATCTAACTTAAAATCTTTAATCAAACATTAAAATCCGTGATCGCGTTGGACCACTCATGTTTCCAACACAATTTCATTTTTTTAATGTTCAACAACATATATTTAAGTTTGGTTAAAAAAATATTCCCGTCATTCAAGGTAATGTATAATGTTTTAATTTAAAGCTCACATTCTCTCTCTTTGACGCATGTACTGTCCAAGCTAGTAAATTAGCCTTCGTGATTTAACTTCTCCGTGTTAGTCCTGGGACGAGTTGACGGGGGCGCTGTGGCGAGCGTTTTGCCTTTTGCCACCATGTTAAAAAGTAACAATTAAAATATGAGAAGAGTCTAAACAAGCCAACTACATCAAAAAGTGTACGACCTTTTATCGAATCATATAAGCAAGATTTTAAAATTATCAAATCACATAAAATAGTTTATAAATTATCAAATCATATATGTTGTATTGATTTTACCCCTGTTATTATTCTTAGTCGAGTCAATTTTTTTTAGCAGTCGAATCAATTTTTTTTTAGTCGGTTTTGATCGATTCGTGTTCAAAAAATCATTGCTCTCAATATATTGGGTCAAATTGATGTTTGAGGGCATTTTTACAATCAAGAGAACTAGACGAACACATAGGAACTAGTTTCATATCATTTTGAGGTCTCTAGGTCCATCAGCTGGTTTCGGCCAAAATTGATTGATGGATCTAGAGACCTCAGAATGATATGAAATCAATTCCTATGTATTCGTCTAGTTCTTCTGATTATAAAAATGCCCTCAAACATCAATTTGATCCAATATATTGAGAGTAGTGATTTTTTGAACATGAATATGTCCGAAAAACTAATTCATGTTCGAAAAATTAGTGCTCTCAATATATTGGGTCAAATTGATGTTTGAGGGTATGAATATAATCATAAGAACTAGACGAACTCATAGGACTTGGTTTCATGTCATTTCGAGCTCTTTGGGTCCATCAATCGATTTTGGCTGAAACTCTTTAGGTTCATTCGACCAAATCGGTTGATGGACCTAGAGAGCTCGGAATGAAGTGAAATAAGGTCCTATGAGTTTGTCTAGTTCTTATGATTATATCCATGCCCTCAAACATCAATTTGACCTAATATATTGAAACAATAAATTTTGAACATGAATTAGTTTTTCGGACACATTCGTGTTCAAAAAATCACTATTCTCAATATATTGGGTCAAATTAATGTTTGAGTTATTTCTATAATCAAGAGAACTAGACGAACACATAGGAACTAATTTCATATCATTCTGAGCTTTCTAGGTCTATCAATCGATTTTGGTCGAAACCAGCCGAAACGGTTGATGGACCTAGAGATCTCAGAATGACACAGAATCAGTTCCTATATGTTCGACTAATTCTTCTGATTACAAAAATGCCCTAAAACATCAATTTGACCCAATATATTGAGAGCAGTGATTTTTTGAACATGAATTAGATTTTTCGTACACATTCGTGTTCAAAAAATCATTATTTTCAATATATTGGGTCAAATTGATGTTTGAGGACATGAATATAATCATAAGAACTAGACAAACTCATAGGACTTAGTTTTACGTCATTCTGAGCACTCTGGTCCATCAATTGATTTTGGCATAATAAACCTAAAGAGTTTCGATCAAAATCGGTTGATGGACTTAGAGAGCTAGGAATGATGTGAAATAAAGTCCTATAAATTTGTCTAGTTCTTATGATTATATCCATGCTCTCAAACATCAATTTGACCTAATATATTGAGAGCAGTGATTTTTTGAATATGAATTAGTTTTTTAGATACATTCGTATTCAAAAAATCACTACTCTTAATATATTAGGTCAAATTGATATTTGAGGGTATTTTTACAATAAAGAGAACTAGACGAACACATAAGAAGTCGTTTTGTATCATTTCGAGGTCTCTAGGTCCATCAATCGATTTCACCCAAAATTGGCTAATGGACCTAGAGATCTCTAAATGACACGAAACCAGTTCCTATGTGTTCATCTAGTTCTCCTGATTGGAGAAATGCTCTCAAACATCAATTTGACCCAATATATTAAGAGCAGTGATTTTTTAAATATGAATCGATCAAAATTGACTAAAAAAAAGATCGATTCGACTAAAAAAATTGACTCAACTGAGAATAGTAATAGGGGTAAAATTAGTATAGCATACGTGATTTGGTAATTTAAATTACCCCATGCAATTTGGTAATTTCCAAACCTTACCTACGTGATTTGGTAATTTATAAACTATCCCATGCAATTTGGTAATTTCAAAACCTTACCTACGTGGTTCGGTAAAAAGCCGAAAAGTGTATATAAAATTAAAATACTAATTAGAACATGTAAATACACACAAAATTAATTTAAACTTAGCTCCCCTTTAGGTTATGCCTCCTCCTTAATCTCTACTTTCCCCCCTTAAAAAATGTTTTTGCACCATCAATATTTTAGAAATGGAAAATATTCAAATTTTGTAGTTTTAGAATATGATCTAAGGAGGTTAAGACAATGAAAATCAACCACAAAAGACTTCTTTTTTTTTTTAAAAAAAACTTTTGTCTAAATTCAATTTATCATTCAATCAACTTTTCACAATGCTAGTTGGCCAGAATTTATCTCAGTCAACTAAATCTTATAATGCTCAACAGTTTAAAAAGTTATTAAATATTATTCATAATTCAAAAAATCATGAAACTTTGTAAAGACATGAATAATCTATCATTTTACGTGGTTTGATACTTATAATCCCTACTTCACAACTCATGAATCATCAGGAAGTTCCTTTATACTTTCTTCTTCTTGAATGTCCTCTTGATCTAGCGAAACATCTTACATTTTGAGTTTACAATGAATAAAAAGCTACAATGTTAACCAAAAATAATTTAAAAGATAGAGTAGTTCTCTTACGGGAAAAGTTAGGTTTATCGGTGAAACAAAATGGCCAATAATTCTATGATTTTAGTTGATAATATGGATTACCAGCCAAAAATATTTCGCGGGGGCTTGATCGATAATCCTTGGTTGGTAAATATGAGTACCCGATCATTTTGTTGGCTGATATTTTTTTAAACAATTACCGGCCAACAAAATGGTCAGTAAACTTTTTCAAAAATAATGACCAAATATATATTCGATCGGTATTTTTTTCAAACAAATGGTCGATAAATTTTTTAAAATATCAACCAAATATATATTTAGTAGGTAATTTTTTAAAATAAATGGCCGGTAAATTTTTAAAAATACCGACCAAATATATATTTGGCCGACAACTTTTTGAAATAATTGGCCGATACATTTTTAAAAAATATCAACCAAATATATATTTGGTCGGTATTTTCAATTAAATTACTAGTCAAAATACATTTGGCTGCTAAATTTAAGAAAAATATTGAATCATTTTTATCAATTTATGAATTATTTCAACAAAATAATAATCAATAAATTGCAAAAAAAAAACTATTTAAATAATCGGTGAAAAGATGAATTTTACCATACTAGTAAATTATCTAAAAATGACAACTCCAATCAACTATCAAATAACTAATAAAAGTGTGCTACAATAAAATATTTAAGCAAAGTATTAAGTATGTAGATGATCTTCTCTTTCGTGGGTAGGAATCGATTCAGATTGTTCGAGTAATCCACTAGCTTGGTGTCTCATGAGGAGCTGTTGTAATATTTTTTGTGTCTTGACTTGTTGGGCCTTCAGTTCAGATATTTGTGCCTCTTGTGTAATAATTGTCTCTCGCATAACATCCATCTCCATTTGTGTACTACTAGATGATGTAGGAGTAGCAGATGTCAAAGTCTTGTATGTCTTTGGTGGTGGTTTGGGTCCCAATCCTAATCCACGAATATAACCAGACTTGCAACCAAGTACATCCTGATGGCATTCAAATGCTAAATTCTTGAAATTATTGAGGGTGGGTGGAGAAGTACCATCTTTTGTTGTTCTCGCCAAAAGTGAGGCTTTCTTGTCATGGTAGAGAGTGATCATCATTTCCTATTAAACAAATATATACATCGTAGATGATTCTACAGAATTATAAGCTTGATTTATTTTATTCTGTTTACTCCTTTGTCTACTCTCCTTAGATTCCAAAAAATTCACAATATTGCCCCAATTCTCCTCGGTGATGTAGTTTGACTTTTTTACTCTAGTTTTCGCATGATTTAGTATGTGTCGGATGTGATAACCATATTTTTTTTTAAAAAAATCCTCCTTATTTTCAACTCTTCAATCTTGTCCCAAGTGAATGTCTGCTGCAATGGAAAAAACAATTGATTATATTCACTTTAATTTTATATATAAACTGATTGTGATAGCTTACTTTGAACTCGTTCCACCATAACTCTTTTGTTTGTTTTGGAGTGCTTGTATAAGTCATCAAAGCCCCTCCCTAATGGTTATTTACTATTCTATTAAGCTTGTGAACAACATGTACAGAATTTGTAAAATCTATCATAAAATTACAAACAAACAATGTTACATAAATAAGATAGTTGAAAAAATAAATTTTTTTATAAATAAAAAAATAATACATGTAAAATTTTAATCTTTAGTACTTACGAATCTCCGCAAGGGGCTATCAACTATCGGTTGTCTTCCCTCTCAACAAATGAGTGTCGCACCAAAGGGACTGGCGAAGGTACTGACAAAGGTACATTATTAGCCATTTGTTGATGGGAAGTGTATGATCAAACTCGACGCTAGAAGGGGGGTGAATAGCATTGCGAATTTTATGAATTGATATTTCAACAAATAATAGATAAACAGAGTAATAACATATTGGAAATAAATATTAATCTAACAGTTTATCAGAAAAGCAAATTAAACACAGTTAAATCAAAACAGAAAATAAGCACATGCATTAATAACAAAATATGATTCTTATTTCCAATTTCTCCTAGGTGGAGAAACCTTATAGAAAAAGAATCTAAACATTAAAGCACAATTAATAAATATAAGGAACACAAAAAATGAAATTGTTACTCTAAGTGTTGCCGATCAGAATTGAAGCGCAGAGTTGCAGCATGTCGCAAAACAGAAAGTGAGAGAGCACGAATACAAGAGATTACGAGAAGTCTTCAAATTGAGTTATCTTCAACCTCTGCTTCGAAGTTCCTTTTATAGCACTCCTCCGGTCACTAGGAGACTTCCTGGTCACTTGTATAGGTGCTGACATGGCTACAACTTTTATCCATTAGATAACGTTAACGAAGCTCCCCGGTCGAATGGACGCCCTCCAGTTGCCTGTAGAGGGGTCAAATCTGATCTTGACCTGGCTCGCTCGGGTTGCTGATAACGTTGCCTCCCGGTCACCTGAAAGCTTCTATGGTCGCCCATACGCTCCGGTCTCCCCGACCCATCTATGATCGCATGGACCCTTTGACTATCACTCGCCGAGAGTTATCACTAGCCTGTCTCCCCAGACTCCTTCCGGTTGTCTGAAATCGTCGAACTTGCTTCCCTGCAGTTGTTACACATAATGAGTATAATGTAGAATATAAAGTTACTCGCACTTTACTTGACTAGATTTTGACCCATCTAGTTTGGGTTACCAAGCAATTAGCTCCCATATGATTTCACACACTTGTACTTTATGCCAAGCAATCAAACCTCTGATCCCACTTAAACTTGTTTTACCAAGCTATTAGACCTCTGACCTACTTGGACTTGTCTTGCCAAGTTATCAGATCTCTGACTTACTTGGATTTGTCTTGCCAAGTTATCAGACCTCTGACCTAATTGGACATGTCTTGCCAAGTTATAAGACCTCTGACCTACTTGGATTTAACTCCCCTTGAATTGAATAATCTCTTTTCTCTCCCTCTTTTTCATATGTCAAAATGGGTTAAACTGCAAAAGGGTTGAGAATAAATAATCAAGCCAGATAAGTAGTTAATTAAGTTAGGTCCATCAATATGTAGATCAAGGCAACATAAAGTCAAAAATAGACCAAGTATAATAAAGTCAAACATAACTAAGACAAATTCAATTACAGATAAGCATATAATAGCCAAGTAGAAAATATATGTCAACATCAGTCAAAATATGGAACATATAAAAATGCAAGAAAGATAGTAACGTTAGGCATATCATCCAAAATAAAGTCAAACAAAATCGACAATAAAGTCTAAAATAGAGCTAAGATTAGTCAATCAGAAGAAGGAAGATACTAGTGGCTCGTATAGTGTGCACGCATCATAGCCATCATCTCCTGTATATCATCTCTCATATTAGTGACATTGCCCTCAAGTCTAGTTAGTGGATCCTCAACGATCAGTGGAGGTGGAGGTGCTGGAGGTCCCGGTAGATGGGCTGGTACCTGATTTGGATCATCATCGAAAGCAGCCATAATGTCGATCACATCTGGAGATCGAGGGGAATCATTCCTTCCATCCTTCCAGACCAAAGTGTTCCCTCTGAGGACCATTTTGGCTAGGGTGAAGTTCCTAAGACCTATCCGGTCAAACTCGGCCAGAGGTTTGAGGCTATCTCCAGAAATGTCAATCCCTAATGAAGCAAAGAGGTGAGTAAAAATATGACAATATGGCATGTGGACTCATTGACTGGTGGATACGATGGAATGATAGATGATGAAGCAAAAGATCAACTAACTAAAGTTAATGTCCAACCAATGTCTGATTGCATAGAGAAGAAATGAGTGGAAGGGTCGTATAGTAGCAAGGTCTCTAGTGTTAATGGCTAAGATCTAGTGTTAATATGTAAGATACAGGTGTAGAGAACCTTGTATAGGACGTAGTCATTGACCCTAAGCTGGCTAGAATTGAAGTTGGTGACAGTTGGAGTCCGCTCGCCACCAAAAAGATAAGTGTAAATCCTATCTAAGGTGATGTCAGAATAGGGCTCAGGAAAAGGCAGAGTGGGACAAGGAAAACAATAGAACATGGAGGATGAAAGACTCAACTCGAGTCGGTCCCAGATCAGATTAGGTGTGAAGATGATGTCACGACCTCCAACTTTAGAAGTAAAAGTAAAATCATCTACCTTAGCCAAGTTGTTATAAAACTCGGCGTAGAGATCAACATTTACTGCTTGGTCATAGTAAAGGAATGTAGATAGGCCATGATAAGCTATGATATCTAGAATGTTAGGGCAATGATCTATAAAGAATCTCTGACCTAGATACCTAGTATGTATACGACTGCATGTATGATGGTCAAATCTATGCCTTAAGTCCTCGGAGGAAAATCGAGAGTCATCAAGAGAATGCTCAGAAGTATTAGGCTCAGTGGCTCTACATTTTTGTCTAACATATAATATAACATCAAATAAATAACTAAGTATAATAGGAGAGAAACAAGTATTATGCCAAGGAGAAAATGAAAAAACTTATAAAAAGGTACCTCGACATGACAAACAATAAAATGGACTTGATCTTGAGTCAAGGATCAAAGATTGACACGAAAGGAGCTCGAAAAGAGTTTTGGAGGATAGAAAAATGAAGAAACGACGTGGGTCTTGGCGACTACTCATGATTGCCTTTATAAAGGTTCTCCGATTGCCTGTATGGGTACATGGTTGTAATAAGTTTTATGGCTGTAATAATTGTGCCTTTCGTCTACGGTCGACCGTGTGGGACTACGGTCGATCGTGTGGGACTATGGTCAACTGTCCTACCCTGGTCAACGTGATTAATTTTCTGGTGGTTCATATGCGGTTGCCTGTATACTATCCGAGCGACCTAAGGTCAACTTGTTGACTTTTTGGAAAGGTTATTTTAATTAATTCCTAAGCTCAAGCAAAAATATTTCGAGTATAGAAATTGAAAAATATAGGGTTTTTATCAAAATAAATTTTCACAAAAATCTTTTGAAATGTCCAACTTTGATTTATAGCTTAACAATCTATAGGATAGGAGCTATTAATCGGTTGGTCAAGTTCGATAAAAGTTTTCAACTACAATTTATGAAAAATTAAGCTGGAAACATGGAAATATTACTAACTTGATCAATGTAAAGTTTTAAATCCCAATTCATATTGATGCACAGATATAAGCATATGAAATTAAGGCTATGGTCCTAAGCATCTCACGCCATTTTATATTTCACAAACACAAACAAGTTATTCCTTAGATGTTTGTGAGATGTTGGCTGCCTAGATCTATAGGTGCATGCAGTTTACGATAGAACGTAGGCTATGTCCATTTTGCAATAAACATGAATAAAGCAAAAACAAAATGGTAACGTAAGTTTTAAAAATATTTAATTTTGAAACCAATAATGCAAAAATGATTTGAAAAATATTTAAAATATTTAATTTGAAAAAATAAGATGTGAACATGATCAAAGTCAATCTTAGTCTAATAGTTCTAAGAGATAACTCCCCTTAAGATGGAGCCTTGATAGATTTTAATCTAGCAATTGGACTAACATAGAAAATGTTAGCTTTACCCCATGTATATGTTGTTTTGACACCCAATAGTATTTATTTACTACTTGATTGACTAAGTAAGATTTAAGAACCCAAGTCATCTAATTTTAGCATGCCTTTTGACTAAGGTAATTTAAGAAACATAATTTTGTCCTGAGTCTAGTTTTGTTGTTTGCAGCTCGTTTGGATCCAGTCATCATGTTTAAATACTTATATCCAGATGTGAACTTGCTCAATGTTAATTTTAACTCACTAAATTGATTTTTCAAGTTAGAATTATCTTCCTCAAGTTTTGACACCTGAGTTGAGATTTCAACTTGACTAACTTGAGCCAATGAGTCTAAGTCAGTATTTTCCTTAAGGTCTTTGATCTTCTTAAGTAAAGTCTTAACTTTAGACTTGTATTTAGCTAGGATTTTAGTCAAATAAGCAACAGTAGAATATAACTTCTTAGTTAAAGAATTTGTTACTTCGTCAGCTGACTCGACTATGTCGTTGAACTGATTTGAATCTGATGTTGAGTTGTATTCTAACTTGGATTTTGAGCTTGATGCTTCTTGGATTGTTGTCGATGCTAGAAAGTTGACATGGTCAAAGCCTGATTTAGATTTAGATGATGACTCGTCTGAAGTTGCTTTTAGTGTCTTCTTCTTCTTCATTCTCTTTTCAGGGGCTTTTTTCCTTCACCTTTAACAATGGACAATCAACTTTGAAATAACCCTTCTTGTTGCATTCATAATATCAAACGTTGACTAGATCTTTGTTCGAAATCTCTTTCTTCACAAATCTTTGAGTGAATTTATTCCGTCGGATCATCCTTTTAACCAAGTGTGCGACTTCTAAAAATAGATCATCTTCGTTAGTTGTTGATTTAGATTTGTATTCTGATTCGGTCTCTTCTTTAGGTTTGGATTTTTCTACAATTAAAACTATACCCTTCTCCTTTTGGTCAAGATTATCTGCTCATGAAGTTCAAAATCACAAAAGAATTTATCTAATTTAATGACAGAAAGATCCTTCAATACTTTGTATGCATCAACCATTGATATCCACAAGGTGGTTCTTAGAAATGCCTTAAGTGCGTACCTGATCAAGTCGCGATTGTTGACTTGTTCGTCGATTACATGGATGTTGCTTAGGATTTCTTTAAAGTGGTTGTGAAGCTGACTTACCATTTCACCCTCTTTCATTTGGATATTTTGGCTTTGGCTTGATAGCCGATCCTTTTTAGAAGTTCATGAGTCAGTTGAACCTTTATATAGTTCAATTAGTTTTTCCCAGAGTTGCTTAGTACTGTTGTAGGGCTCAACTCAAGTTTTTTGTTCCTGAGTTAGCCCACACTGCAATGTAGTTGTGGCTCTAGCATTGATTTGAGCCTTCTTTTTATTTTTACTTATCCAGTTGCAGTAAGGGACTAGCTGACCATGATTATTTGTAGGCAATTCAAAGATTTCTTTCACTATCAAATAGTTTTCTTATCTCATTCATGAGGTAGTATTCTATCTTATTTTTTCAATAGGAAAAATTATTGTCATTAAAGAGCGGCGGCTGGGTTGTGCTGAATCCTTCCTGCAAAGACATTTCTCAAGCAAATATTTGTTCAAGTTATATTAAGGTCTAAGACAAGGTATTGGTTTGGATTAGGTTTGGTTTGGTTGTAGCTAGGGCTAGATTTCGGTTCGGGATAGGCTTAAATTTTTAAATAATTTAATTTGTTTGTCCCTGATTCAGAACGCAAAGTTTGTCCTAGGTTAGATTCAGATTTTGCTTTGGGCTAATTGAGAAGGAGTTTCCTAAGTTAGCTTCCAAGTAGTAGCTAGGCAAGGGCCTTTTTGATTATCAGAGCAATGACCACTTCCTAAGACAAAACTAACTTAAGAATCTAGAGTTAAATTAACTTTAATACAATGCCTTGGTCTAACTGGTTTAGAATGAGCTGAGATAACTTCTTCTAGTTCCTATTGACTAGATGCACCAAGTAGGGAAACCTAGCCTAAACATGCACCTAACTAGGTTTTCCTAGTTTCTATCAGCTCAACCCGTTTTGATACCAATTTGTAGGATCAAACTCGACGCTAGAGGGGGGGGGGTGAATAACGTTACAAATTTTATGAACTGATATTTCAACAAATAACAGATAAATAGAGTAATAATATTTCAAAAATAAATATTAATCTAACAGTTTATCAGAAAGACAAATTATGCACAGTTATATCAAGGCAAAATAAGCACACGCAACAATAATAAATTATGATTCTTATTTCAATTTTTTCTTAGGTGGATAAATCTTACAAAAATAGAATCTAAAAATTAAAACATAGTTAACAAATATAAGAACACAAATTATTACTCTAGATGTTGTCGATCAGAATTGAAGCATAGAGTTGTAGCGTATCGCAACACAGAAAGTGAGAGAACACTAGAGCACGAGCACAAGAGAAGTCTTGAATGAGTTGTTTTAAACCTCTGCCTCAAAGCTACTTTTATAGCACTCCTCCGATCGCCTAGAACCTTTTTGGTCGCTTGTATAGGTGCTAACATGGTTACAATTTTTATCCGTTAGATAATGTTAACGAAGCTCCTTGGTCGACTGGACACCCATCTGGTTGCATGTAGAGAGGTCAAATATGATCTTGACTCGACTCGCTCAGGTTGCTGATAACGTTGCCTCCCGGTCATCTAAAAGCTTCTACGGTCGCTCGTATGCTTTGGTAGCCCTGACCCAACTACGATTGCTACCCTCTAACTTCACTTGACGAAAGTTATCACCAGCCAATCGCCCTGGACTCCTTTTGGTTGTCTGAAATCATCGAATTTGCTTTCTTACAATTGTTACACGTAATGAGTATGATGTAGAATATAAAGTTACTCGCACTTTAACTGACTAGATTTTAACCCATCTTGTTTGGGTCCTAGTTGATTCTACACTTGAACTTTGTGCCATGCAATCAAATCTCCGATCCCACTTGGACTTATTTGGCCAAGCTAACAAACCTCTGACCTACTTGGACTTGTCTTACCAAGCTATCAGACATTTGACCTACTTGAATTTGTCTTGTCAAGTTATCAGACTTCTGACCTGCTTGGACTTGTCTCACCAAGTTATTGGACCTCTGACCTTCTTGCACTTGTCTTGCCAAATTATAAGACCTTTGACCTATTTGGACTTGTCTTGCCAAGTTATCAGACCTCTGACCTACTTGGACTTGACTTCACCTAGTTTCTAACTATGACTTTCTTGTTTGATTTCCGACCAAGATTTAGCTCCTGCCTAATTTCCACCAGGTCTTCAGTTACCTAGATTCACTCACTAGGTCTTTTCACTGCCTAGCTTCACTGACCAGGACTATCATTGCCTAGTTTCACTCACTAGGAATTTTTCATTTGTCAAGTTTCCTACACTTGCACACTTGACATCAAGTTGTTAGATTACTAACAAACCTAACTTTAACTTTAGTCATATATTAAAATCTTGGGTTAAATGTTGTACTCTTAGCACCAACACTGGAGACTATGACATTGACAGGAGAGACTACTTGCAGATGTAGGATAGGACATTATCATTCATAGGCAGACGAGAGCACCCAGACATACACATGATGACTCCTTGCCAATCAGTCTGTCATCTCATGGCTAACGGGCAAGACATTTTGTTTGACTGGGAGGTAGTTGTCACAGAGTTGGGTGTATTCACACCCATTACTACGTTGGCTACTAGTTTTGGTGCTAGTAGCACAACATCGAACCTATGTTTTGATGTATGGTTAAGTTTAAAGTTAGTATGCTTTGTGTACTGATGAAATGTTGTCAAGTGTGCAAGTGCAAGTTACTTGACAAGAGGAAAAGTCCTAGCGAGGCTAGGCGGTGGAAGTCCTAGTGAGGTTAGGCGGTGCAAAACCTAGTTGGGAACCTAGCAGTGGCTAAGTCCAAGTAAAGCTAGGCTAGGCAATCCACTAAAGTTCTCCTCTTCGAAAACCTTTGGAGAAGGAGCAAAACTCGTACAAATATGAGATGAATAGTAACAAACTACTATCACCTTTAAAAGTAAATGCAAGTACAATATAAAAATATACTAACAACATAAGAGATCAAAGATGAGGCATAGGTTGTCGGAGAGTCTCTCGGTGTTATAGTAGCTGCACTTGTACAAACAGTATTACAGAGAGCGTTTTGAATGAGATTGAGTTACTGAGCCTTGGATCCTGAGGCTTTTTTATAGGCTTTGTTTAGTCGATTGGAAATTGATCAGTCGACTAAACCCTATCAGTCGACTGAACCTTTATTAGATGACTAGTCCCACTTCTTTCCTTGCTTACTCTGATTCAATCTGATCGATCTCGCAAAATCCAGGTTTTTCAGCCGACTAAACCCTATACAGTTAACTAGACCCCAAGGGTTTCCTTTCTATGACGATCCAATCATATCTATATGCACTTTCCAAATATAGTTTTGTCAATTTATCCCCTAATTAGTTGACTGAACTCCTATTCCTTCTTTCCTGGATTATGATCTTATCTGTGCTTATCTACCTTGATCAGTCGACCGAACCACCCTATTCGGTCGACCGAACCCTTCGATCAATCCAGGCCTTGGTTTTTTTACAAAACAAAGTTAGCAGAGTAATAATTCTAATAATAATCCTACAAAACAGAGTTAGAAATATATAATATGCTCGAATGAGTTGAATAATTAGGACTATCTAATCTCGACCTAGAAACCTCTATTAGTTTCTTCAGTCGGATCAATGTCTAAGGTTTGTTCCAACTAGAAGACGACCTCACTATTCTTCTTTTCAGAAGAACCACTCAACTCTAGGAGGTTACCTTAACTTATCCGCCAAACATCTAGTATTCCAAATCTGTTTGAACTTTCTCTACTCAGCATATGATTCTTGACGCCCAAGACTTTCACCTGACTCGATGTCCGATCCTCGTTGTCCCATTGAGTTCATCCTGCTAGATGTACGGTCCATTGACCCATTTAGATTTCCATGTCTGGTATCCTTGATATGCTGAGACTTCTAAAGCCTAGTATCCGGTCTAGCTGACCTACAAGGACTTTCCAGATAAAGCCACCTGCACACTTGATCAATCCATTAGATCACAACATGATTTAACTTTGAATCTTTGATAACATCAAAACATAGATTCAATTCTCGTGCTTCCTGCACCAATAATTTCTCCCTTTTTGATGTTTATCAACCTAATTCAAAGTTAAGTTTAAATAACAATTTTTGTTCTTAAGATACTCCCCCACAAATTAAACTCTCCATCTGAGTTAAACATTTTAAAGGTTTTTAAGAATACTAAATTTTTTTGACACTTGACCTTTAATCCCATTTCTCCTTTTACACACATCAAAAAAATGAGACCATAGTTTTCAAAATAGATTTGACATAATGCATTTTTAAAATTATTTTTGCAAAATATTGTCAAGACAAAAATGCATAAAGAATTTTCATAAAATATTTTTTAAAGGTAAGTACACCTTAAAAAAATGTTTTAAACCAAAATCTTTTAAGTACTTTAAAAGATTTTTTAAAATTTTTGCTAAGTACTTAGGGTAATATTTTTCATAGTCTAAAAGTTGTTTTCAAAAATATACTAAGTACTCAAAAATCCATTTTCCAACATATATATTTTCAGATTTTAAAGAAAATAGATTTTCAAAAAGAATTTGTAGCCAAAGGTTTTTTTTTAATTTTTTTTAGAAGTTTTGAAAAATAGGCAAAAGAGTATTTTCAAAAATTATTTTTAAAGAAAAGAATATTTTTTAAACAATTTTCAAAGTAAAACTTGAAGTATTAAAAAATTTGCAAAGAATATTTACAAATTTTGCTAAGTAAATATTTTTCAAGTTAAAAAACTTTCAAAAATCTTTTCCAAACAATAAGCAATAATGCATTTTAAATAATTTTCAAAGGTAAATAATGTATTTTTTTTAAAAATAATAATGCATTAAAAAAAAAATTTTTTAAGGTATTTTTCCAACAAAATTATTTTTCAAAAAAAATTTCAATATTTTTTTCAAAAAATATTTTTTAAAAGATAATTTTGAAAATATAAGCTCCGCTTAACTTGTCATTCTTATTTAACAAGTGCTTTTAACTTAAGAAATCAAGATATCCTAGAGGCCTTTGATAATAGTCAATTAGATGTGCATGATTTAAAAATATCTAAAAATAAATCATCTATGAAATTATCCTTATTTAAAATATTTTACTTTATTTTTTAACTGATTATCATAAGATAGCAGTTTTTCACTAAGTTAGTCAAGTTAAATACTAGTTTCTAGCTAGTCATTTACTATGAAGGATCACTCAACTTGATCAAATTTAAGTTTTTAGTCCAGATTTATGACGATGCACTAATATAATTATTTGAAATCTAGGCTTGAGCATAAGCATTTCACACCATTTAAAGTTGCTTAATACACAAGCAAGGTAACCCTAATATGCTTGTGAGATGTTGGATGCCTAAATCTATAGGTTTATGCAATCTATGGTAGGTCTTAGACTATTTACAAAAATGAATTTATTGCCTTTGATAGAAATAATAATAAAAAAATAAATTTTTCATGTGATAGAAATAATTCCTATTCTACAAAACACATACCTAATTTATGTCTTAGGTTGCTAAATTTTGATTCGGGTAAAGGTTTAATAAATATGTCAGCTAAACATTAGTAGAATTTTGTTAATAGATTTCACCACTGATTACTTCGGCAATTAATAATTATGAAGTAATATATGGTGTTAGTAGAAGCCCTAGAGCCAATCATGTGATGGTTGACGAAAGGACTCATTGTATCATATTCTTGTATTAATAA
>JBBUKS010000042.1:2994015-3006223 GCA_038050645.1 Hedychium gardnerianum
ACTATTTTAAAATCTAGGACCAATTGACATTTATACAAATTTTCATATCTATTATTAAGTTTTAAACTTTTTAGACTATGGTAAGTTCATATTTTAATTTAAAATCCATTGTTCATCTATTTTCTATCAAGCTGTTGTTAACTTGATAGTGCGGTAAATTGCTGGATCACCCGTTCAATCTACTTTAGCGTTGCATCAGCACTGATTTAGCTATTTAGATGACCTATAGTCGTCACTCGATTGAAATCAACATCACAACTAGAAGGTTGAGAAGAAGATGAAACTTTGGAGGTTGAATAGGCCCTCCCTTCTTGACATTGATGTAGATTGAATAATCGATTGGTGAAATCCTTTCAACATGTGTTAACCAATTGATTCGGTTTGATTTAGAAAGCATTTTTAAAACCACTTGGCTTAAAGATGTAAACTAATGTTTAACTGCAGTAAACATGTGATGGTTCATGATGGCAATCTTTCTTGGATCCCATTCCAACACTCTGTTCATAAAAAAAAAAAACAACCCTCTTGCTACTTGTGTAGTTAATTTTCAGTCAAAAAAAGAAGGATATTTAAACCCTACACTGCTCATTAATAAACTAATTTGAACTGTCAGTGAAACGATCTGTAGAAAGGAAAAATAATAATAATAATAATAAATAAATAAAAGTAATGGCATGGGAGTGGTTCTTAGTAAGATAAGCTGCAAAATCCCACCCTGTAAAGTTCAGTAATCAGCTGCTAAAATCTGCTCACTCAGTTTAACTACACTGTAAGTTCTGTAACCTACTTGGAGATCTGTGCCACACTGCAGAACAAACTTTAGCATAATGATTAAAGAGCATAATTATAAGCACACTTTGTTGGACTCTTGCACTGCTGTCATTTTTTAGAAGAAGAAAGTTAAGATCAAACTTCTTTAGCTTTTTCGTGTCTAGTTCTGTATAGAAGTTATTTTAGAATGCAATAAAGCTTTAGGAAATTGTAAGACTCAAGAAAGAAACTAATTGGAAAAACTCGAGAAGCCTTTAACTCTCATGACAAATTAATTGATTTATCCCAAAATCACATTCTGCCACGTCCTATCCATTGATGTGCGTGTTTGCTGAGTAAGATTCAAGAACTCGGAATCCTTTCACGCGAGCAGCTTTTACTAAACCTTTTTCTACGTAGCCAATGCAGGTTGTTGTCATGGCACAGTGCAAGCTGCTACCTGTGCAGTAATCAAATGCCAACCCCCCTCACGTGATCATATGAACCCTAATTAAGGAGCTTTGAATCGAGAACGAATGAAAACTTTTTGGATGCGATCAGTAGTCAAACCTCCATCACATGGTCTCCAAAATGCCTTTAAATTCTCCTCAAAACCCCATAACAACAAAGCATGCAGTAGGCGCAGAGTGTTGAGCCAAGAACAGTATGAAGAACACAAGTAGATCTCGCTTGCATGCAGCAGTAGTTCCTCCTCTCCCCAAGCTCCTGCTAGTCCTTCTCCTCCTGTACTCTATCGAAATGGTCGTCGGGCTTCGAGCGAGGAAGCTACTGCGGTCGCCGCCGCCGCCGAGCAAATCAGTTCTCTGTTCAGAGCAAGAGGTGCCATTGTTAAAGATCAGAATTGTGACTAGGAAGTTACTTTTGTTGTCTCAGAACAAAACTATTTCCAATTCAGAGCTAAAGATAGACACTGGCAGTGGTAGTGGTAGTGGTAGTAGTGTCATGCCTGTTAAGCAAGGAATGGTGAGCAAAAGGAGGATACCTCCTTCAACATCGAACCCTACGCAAAACAAGTAAGCCACAGCATCATCCATCAATTCTAGAAGAAAAAAAAAATTTGCTTGTTTTTGCGATATATATGGTTATGTAAGTAGAGGTGTGACTTTGTGTTAGGTTGAAGCCTCGGTTCAGTGGGTCAAGGAATCCTTGAGAAAATATCGAAAAAAGATGATGATAATGAAGATGACGAAGAGTAGAAGAGTTGGTTAAAGCTTTAGATTAGTAGTGTCAGAGTTGGTTAAAGCTTTAGATTAGTAGTGTCTTAGGGTTGGGTAGCTCTATCTTTTGATCATTTGTGTTCTTCTAGTTCTAGAGATGGATAAGAGAATGACATGATTTTGGATTTAAAGAATAGTTTCTTTGTAATAAGCTGAAATGATTGATCATTCAAGATGGTACATAAAGTTTAAATCGATGATTTTCCTATCAGACAACCGAAAAATTTTATTTCCTTTTTCTATAATTTATATTCTCACTTTTATACAAACTTTTTCAAGTTTAATATTCTTGAGCACCGTGATGCAATTCTACGTCTTCAACAATTCGTCAAACGCTTGCTTCGGGTAGTTTATGGGATTTAGGGATTTCGAGCCTCGAGTTCGCCGGAGACTTAGCCGGCGGAGCGCTTCCCTCTCCATAAAACCCCCCAAATCCTTGCTCGAGGTCGCCTCCCATGGGACTACACGCGGAGCCGGAGCCAGGAGTAGGAGTCCGCTTCCCCATACTCCGCCGCCGCATCACCGCCCGAAGCCTCCCGGAACCCGGCGTCCTCGTCTCCTCGCCGGCGTTCCTGCTCGTCAGCAGCGGCGAAACCGGAGACGAAAACCCCTCCGGCTCCCTCCTCGGTATCTCAATCGCAAGATCCCCTTTTGGCTTCTTCAATCTGGCGGAAGAGCTGGAAGGCGCTTCGCTCGTCTGCTGTTGATTCGATTGGAAGACGGGCGAGTCGGGGTTTAGGGTTTCGGATCCGGCGAGGGGATTAGAGTTCGGGATTGGGGTTGGTTCGGCGCCGACGGGGCTCCGGCAAAGGGGGCAAGTGGAGTGGGAGTGGAACCACATGTCGATGCACTCGAGGTGGAAGCCGTGGCCGCACTTGGAGAGGATCCGGACGGCCTCGCCGTCGGCGAGCTCGCAGAGGCACACGGCGCACTCGATCCCGTTTCCGAACTCCGCCGCGCGGTAGACGGAGACGGGGAGAGATCGGAGGACGGAGGCGTCGAGGCCGCGGAAAAGGGAAGAGGAGGCGCCGAGATCGGAGGCGGAGGAGAAGACGAGGATGTGGGCGCGGCGCACGTGGCGCTTGACGTAGAGGTAGAGGAAGAAGACGAAGACGACGACGAGGAAGAGGAAAACGATCGCGGCCACCATGAACGTGTTTCTGGTCTGGTCTGCTGCGGAGGAGTCGAAGTCGGCGTCATCGGGCTCCGCCATGGTTTCGCCGGCGATGGATCGGGGAAATTGGTTTCCACAGGGAGGTGATAAGTCACGAGGATGGACTTTTAAGTCAATATTTAGTCAAAGGAGAAATAGCGTGGAAGAGACCCAAAAATGGCAAAAAAATAAATAAATCAAACGATGACTACAAATTAATGACGTGGCGGCGGTGCTATTTTGTTCTTAAGTTTTTATTTTAAAAATCAAATAAAATTTGGCTAAAATCAAAAAAAAAAAACTTTGCTTTTACAAACGATTTTAATAAAAATATATATTATCAGTGGTTGAGTTGAATTTCATTAGACTTGTTTAATGGGGATTTCGCTAATAAACTGTTAAAGCAAAAAAAAAAAAAAAAAAATGAAATCACATAACTGTTGAATTTGGTGAGGAAATTTTGGAGATATAATTTCTCCCTTTAATTAATTCTCGACCCATTCGATTATGAATATTAATTAGTTTGTTTTGAAATAAATTGGTCCTGCTGAACCGGCAAAATGCCAATTTATCGGCCCAAATTAATGTGACAGGAGTTGATGGACGCGCACATCGGCGGTCCAAATTAATTCCTTGTAGTACAAATCGACATCATTGACTTGGACTTTGCTAATGGTCAAGTTAAGCTTTTCTATTATTTCTACTAGAGAATAAAAATTTAAAATTCTTCACAGAGTTCCTCAAAGTTATAATTTCATTTTCTTTTTTAATTATTCGTTTTAGAAATTGTAAGGTAAAGTGATAATGAGATTATACATAGAGAGAGAAAATTCTCAAATTTTTTATTTTCTTTTTCGTTTTCTTCAATAACTATCAACATTGTTTAAGGTGAAGTGACAATACAACCAAAACGAATTATAACATGTATATATAAAATACCATCATGCTAACTAAATGATGTTAATACCAGAAGGGGGCAAAATGATACGAATTGCCAATTTTGGGAGGAGGTATATTTTAATTCTACAAAATTGAAGGGTGAGGAGTAAAATATATGCCAAAATTTTCTCATTGAATTTTATTTACCCTATTTATAAACTCAATTCTGATATTCTAATATATAAATTGATTTGGAAGGATATCCCATAGAAAATATTAAATATCCCATAGACCCATTGAATCTCACTCCTTCAACCTCGTAATAATATTATATATTTTTAAAAATATCTAACACTATTATGTATTTTTTATTTTTATTAATCTAAAATATTATGACAATTAACATCATACGATAAATACTAATTACTAAACCCTTGTTTGGTGCCCTACAATTATAATATGAACTACATAAACTAATTTGACACACTATTGTTGTCATATTCTAACCGAATTCAAATAGAATTTGTTTATTAAATAAATATCAAAATCTTGTTAAGATGTCTTATTATTTCTTAATTGATCATGAATAGTAGGAATACCGTCCATCAGTCAGCAATGAGCACTAATTCATTATGAATAAGATTTACAAAAAAACTAAAATTAAAAAAACAAAACAAAGAGAGTTAGTTAGGAATGTGGCGAAGGGGAAGAGACGATGAGGGCGTAGAGGAGTTCATTCCATGTGTCGGGCAGGCCGGGGAGGCACCAGTGGATGCAGTCGGCGAAGTTGGCCGGGTCCGCCTGCTGCTCCGCCGTCAGCAGCTTCCCCTGCCGCAACGTGTGCACAGACGTGTGCGCCTCCTTCCGGTACTGCGACATCGCCGTTATCTTCACGAACCTCACCGGCACCTTCTTCCTCCTCAGCCTCCCGATCACGTTCTCCGCCTCCGCGTACAGCCGCCAGTCCGTTCCCACCTCCAGCGGCCGCGTCCGGTTCGCCGCCGCCGCCACCGGCTCCGTCTCCAGCGCGCACTTTATCCCCGTGGGGTTTTCCCAATCCATGCTACTGCAATATACGTTACAAACTCAATGCATGCTACGGGCTGCACGCCGTTATATCCAAAAAAGGCAACATAGCAGGGATTTGTTTTATGCATAGAAATAGTTGGGACACGTAGGGACCATTCCATTCAATGTTTATTGTCTCCATTGGCTTTTGAGAACACTTTAGGCATGTCCATATAGTTTGTTTACTTTTTAGACAAGCCCCCTATAGTTTTAGGTTTATCGTTTTACCTCCTGATTTTATCTTCTTCTTTTTTTTCCAATCGAAACACCTCTTTTGTCATAAAAAAAAATGATTAACCAGATCGGATAACGTCGGACCTGGAATGACCGGTCCGGCCCCACGGAAATTCTCCTTTGCCATCAAGGATATAATGAAAGGGGCAAGTGGTTTAAAATCAACGTAATGAACTCTTCTAAAAGTGAGTCAAATCCCAAAAACTCACTATCTTTCAGTTTCTCAGAAAAAACCTTTAATAAATACTATTACAAAAGATATGAAATAAGTGCAATTCAGATATTCAAATAATATAAAGACCCTAAGCTCAAGAAACTAAATTAATCGAAAGACAACAAAAAATATAAGAAAAAACTATGAGAATCAAAACAATAATGAAATTAAACAAAGCTAAGAATCATAATATACCATTGTAATAAATGATACAAATATTAGCATTTTTGAAGTGTCTTTATACGTGGTATTTGTAAAATGAAATTAGTCATCATTAGTTGACTAACCCAGTAGTACTCCCGAATTTCTATCCGCAACAACCATTACTCAAATGTTACTTCATCTAGTCGAATTAAACTTTTCTAACAATCAATTGTTTGTTTCATTAATCAACGCATTATTTTCTATACGCCTAATTTGAATCAAACTTCGATGCGATCCACTTCGATTCTTGATGATAACTCTATTGATTTCTTCAGGTAATGTCTTGTCTGTTTAACAAATACAATGATTTGAATTTGGAATTATCAACTGACTAAAGTGCCAGTCAATCTACTCGACTTAAAACAAAAGTTTTCTACTGTAAGTTTTTTATCTTCAATTGATTCCCTAATCGACTAATTATATCAATCAACTAAACATGACAATCAGTCAAGGCTGGTTGACTTTGACCTAAAACACTTATTTCTTAGCAAGCAATTCCTTAACTAAATAAGAAAATTATATATATAAGTCATTTTCTCTTAGCTCACATATCAAGAGATTACCTCTTGAATTTCTTCCAAATCAAATACTCAGTCGTCCTCGATCTATTAGAACTTCTAATCTGCTAAGAGATTTCGCCTCCTTATCTTCCTCATCTAATAGACATCTATTGATCCTGATCAATTGAGACTTTTTCACTTGCATACATCCCATCCTCCTTAACTTCCTTTATTTCGTTTGTCAATCTTTATTGGACTTTCTTTTCTTATTAGTACTTTAAATAACTTCCTTTGTCAAATGTTCAATCCTCATCTATCTACTTATAGTCTTCCACTTGTTAAGTATTCAATTTTCATCCTCACATCTACAATACATGTCGTGTTTCTTGTACTTGCATATTTTTACATATGAAATAATAATAGTACTCTAACTTAAACTTTGCCCAAAATATAAAAACTACATGCAAATTACATATTTAGGACAAAATTGCACCAACATTAACATCATATGCTTCTTGTGTAGACGTGATGTTTAAATTGCACGAAAGAATTAAAAACCATTAGTGATACCAACAAGTGCGATCCTTAGCAATGTCGTAGATATGAGTGTCCTTAGTCCAATGACTTGCCAAATCATCTCCACGAGGTGCTCGTTGATTAGTGGATGATAGATTTATTATAATGGGACAAGGATTAATTTCTTATAAATGCATGTCCTCAGAAAAAAAAAAAATTCTCTCACCCCTAGTCGATCATATATAAATTGATCTCATAATTTATCTTTTTTACGTAATTTTAAGATAAATTATAAAAATATCTAAAATAAAATTTGAGAAGAACATAATTATCTTTTTACTATAGTAACTTGCCAAATCAATTACACTCTTCTTGCTCATGCATTATATACCCAAACGTCCCGTCATGGTCCTCACATGTGCGGTGGCCAATAACTACAAAATCCAATCTAGCCAACGTGCGGCAATTCTCAAATGCCCTTACTGGCTCACCCTTTGTTACTATTACCAACGGAGGAGGAGAGTCTTTCATGGAAAGAAAAGCAAAACGTAATTTAGTAAATTAGGAACTATAGGGGTGTTAAAGCTAATTTTTCTCTTATAATATATACTATAGTGACTTTTCTAAAGCTTGAGGAGGAATCTAATTCTATTCCCTCTTTAATCATTGAGTCGCTCTGAGTTCATGCAGATTCCGCTCCTATCATTCTCCTATTCGAACTGTCCAGTGGTCCTGACCAGGACGCTATACGTTGGATTGATATAAATATGCACGCATTTGATGCTTCTGTCCAACTCAGCAGCACCAATCACGTAGCCTTCTTCCATTGGCTTCTTATCCAAGCCATCACGAGGAGTTGAATTGTAGCTCAATTACAGTTTGAAGCCGGGTTAATCAATCAGCAATCGTGCAAAATTACTTCTTCGGAGAGAATAGTCGAGGAGATTCCACATTGAAACGAACTAAAAATTGGGTCTTGTAGAGAAAAATGAGTATCTTCAAATAAAAAATTGGACTTACTTGATATGGTTAGGAGACATGCTCATGAAGAACGCCATGGTTCGGTTGGGATTCACGTTGTTCTGGACCCATTTAGCCCAGGTATTCATCACTCGCCGGTACGCCAGCGGTCGGTCGACCTCGACGTACTCCTGCGATCCCTTCTCGAACGATCCTTGCCTGTTTTGATCCAAATCAGAAGCCAAACCTCACAAATTTCGAATCGGAACTAACTATGATCGAGTTTCTCACAGGACTTTCATGGCGGGGGTGTTCAACCACCAGATGTAGCTGTTGAAGACGAGGTAATCCACGTTCTTCCAGTGCTCGCCGTGCTTATCGATCGATTTGGGCATGATGATCCGTGTCTGGATGCTGTGGATTTTGGGGTCGTCGGAGTTGGACTCGACCAGGAACGGCGCCCAGTAGAACTCCACCGTCGCATTGTAATCCTAAACGCCCAATTCAAATCGATTGACGAAAAGCGTAAGAAGATTGAACAAATTAGGGTTCGAATTGATTACCTCGAGCCGGAAGATGTTGAGCGAGCCATTCTTGGTGAGAGATTTCTTGTTCCACGGCGCGATCGATTGAACCAAGCAGACCATCGACTCCCATTGATTTCGGTTGAGGGAATCGCCCACGAACATGAAACGCTTCCCACGCAACCGCTCAAGGAAAATCCTTGCATCGAACCTTGATTTAAAAGAGGCATCTTGAGTTACTCGAAGTGAAACCGGCCATGTGGGACTAAAGTTCATCGGGAGAGTGGTTTTCCGGCGATGTGGACTAAAAAATGGTACCTTGGCAAAACGCAGTGGTTGGGCTGCCAACGCCACTTCTGGAAGCCGTCGTCTCGCCGGCCGTTCCGCAAGCACGTCACTTGCTCCGTCAAGAACGAACACTCCGGCTCCTTGTATAACGGGTAGTTGACGTCGTCGTAGACCCACCGGCCGTCGAACAGGTCACAGCTTTCCGGCACGTCGAGCACCGTTCGCTGCTGCTCCTTCTCCGGCGGAAGCTTTTCTTCGCGCGTTTCTTGCTCTTTAAGTACTTCTTTTGCGACGACAATCTGAGAGTCGACCTCGAGCACGACGGGATCCGTCTTTTCCAGGGCTGACGGCGACTCGGCCACCCAAACGTCGACCACAACGTCAACGGGAATTGTAGGCTTTTGGATTAGTTTGTCTTCTTCCTCCTCCTTAATCTCCTTCTCTATGGTCTCAACTGTGGAGAATTCCTCCGGCGACTTAACTCCGTTGCCGGAAGGATACTGAACGACCAACGTCACGTCGTCGTTCTGCATGAGCGTGAACAGGAGCAGCACCGTCGAGATGACGACAAAAACAGAGTACTTACTTATCTTCCAGCCACTGCCTCTGTCGGCGACGGACGAGAATCGGTGCTTCGAGTCCACCATCTCCGCCGCTAAAAGAGGCAGTTTCCGGCGAGGCATCGTGGTCTCCACGCCTTCTCTTCGGAGCGTATTCTGGTAAACAAAAGGAGACGGAGGAGGAGGAGGATGTAAAAGGAGTGAAGGAATCGTTCAACTATTAATTGCTTTTCCTATTTTATTCTCAAGCACGAAGAAAAGTCAGCTAAGCAACAGATGAGTTTTTATTTTTATTTTTTTAATAGGCACCAGTTATAAATCTCCGACTTGATTAATTTTGACGATAAATATTATCGAATTCGCTATTCAATAAAAAAAAATCTTAAAAGTTTCTAAAAAAAGGCAAGGAGGATGGGTGATCTTAATCATACATGATTAATCAATGTTTTTTTTTGGCGTATTAAAATTGTACTTTTGGCTGATTAAAAAACAAAAACTATCTTTGCCATTTCTCATTAAATTTTTTAAGCTCTTTTACTCGCTATCATATATAATATACTACATCTGAATCAAACAACTATTATAACACAGACAAAAAAACTGAAAATGATTACTTAATATTATTACTGTAATTCAACAGTGATATTTATGTAAATAATTTACAATATTTATAAAAAAAACATATTTTTAGATCAGCTGGATGCGAGGTCACGCAAACGTGCGAACAAACCATTAAAATAAATCTATGAATAATTCTGTATTATTTTTATTTGATAATTTAAGTGCCTAAATTTCGTCCAATTAAGAAGTAAATCACTTATAGGTAAATGAATCTTTAATAACTATGTATTATTATTTTTAATAGTAGATATTTAAATTTTATAATCTAACTAATCATAAAATAGACTAAGACCATCTCAATCATTCTTGAGATCTTAGGTAAAAAATATATATTAAAATCTTAATATATATATATTTAAAATAAATATTAATTTTTATATATAATATTATTATTAGAGACATTTAATTTTATTAAAAAAATTTAAAAAGATAATTTTATACATTATAAAAGATTATTTTCTCAATTAAAAATAGTGACCAATTAATTAGTCATGTAGCAATAATTTTATCTTAGTCAAAATTTATTTATTTATTAGTAAAATTTAAAAAATAAAAATTCTTTTATGTTAAATTTTCAAACATAATTTTAAATTATAAAATAATATATTTATCTAATGAATATTTTTAATTAAATAAATAAATTTAAATTTTACAAATAAAATATTGAAAATACTAACTAATTTGATAACAAGTAATAGATTTTAACGCAATAATAAAATTATTATTATATGACTTGAAAATAATAGGTTCAAGTAGTAGATATAGTCACTATGTATAATAGACCTTTTTCTTTGCATTAATGAAAGTTTCATATAACGAGCTATTTTTTATTAATTTTAATTTTGATAAATTATTAATCAAATTTATTTAGTCAAAAATATTTAACTAATAAATATCGACTACGAATTATAAAAAAATGAGAGTGTGCATAATAACTTAAGGAGAAACAAGAGCAAAATAATAATGGTATAAAAATGATAATAAAAAATAAGAAAGAATGAGAAAATAAAATAAAATTTAAAGAGAAATAATAATTTAATATTAAATATGTGACTTTCAAAAATTTTTTTTTTAAAAAATATCAATTATTAATAAGTATAATCAATAAATATTATTAATTTATTAATCAAACTTAATTTTGATCAATAAATTAAATTTTTATCATAAAAAAGCAAAAAAATATTAATTAAATTTTAATAAAAAATTATTAATTAAATCTAACTTTAATTGTAAAAAATTAAAATTATCAATCAATTCTAACTTAAAAACAATCAAATTTATCTTTAATTTATAAAAAAATATAAATTTTTGATCAAATCTAAAAAAAATTAAAAATTATTAACCAAATTTAATTTTATTAATAAAAAATTAAAATTATCGATAAAAATAAATCTTACTAAAATTTATTTTAATCATAATTTTAAATATTAATATTAAAACTCATATTTTTAAAATAATAATTATATTTAATTATATATATATATATATATATATAATAGTGTCTAGATATAAATTTTAATGACCTCTGCTTTGAATCGGTCTTAGGATAGATGATTCAATTACGTATTTTATTCATTAAATAAATTTAAAAAATATAATAATTTACAGTTCGACGGCTCAACATCATCAATTTTCGAACACTATAAATGTTCGAGAATGCGCTACGGAAAATTGAATCATCGCCGCTGAATTTGTCCTGCCGTGCCCTTGGGGCAGAATAACTATGTATTAAAAAAAAAAATATGAAGTAGTCCATCTTGACGTAAATATTGCTGACTTATTATCTTATTTGAAAGAGATTTACAAACAATTTATGCCTTTCCTAAAATAATTATCAAAAAATTTGTAACAAAAATAAGCATTTTTAAAAAATGAATTTTATAATGAAAATAAAATTTGGTATTTGATTTAAAACTCATTTATATTCATTTAATTGCAAAAGAATATATAAAATAAATAAATTTAAACACTAATGAGCTTAATATTGATGAATAATTTTCTGTGATGTGCAGTATTTTTTTTTTATTTTAATTTAAGGTTAGTCATTTAAAATTTTAACTTTAGGACTTATAAGTTATAATATTCACATATATATATATATAAATATATATCTAGAAAGGGGGATAATTAATATGTGACTCGTTTTCGCGACTGAAATGACTCAAAGCGCTTAGAATCACCAGGAGCGCCTGAATTCACTCAAGATGCCCCTAATGATTTCAACATCCCAAGTCATTTCAATCACAAAAATGAGTTATCAAATTACCTCTATATCTATATTTATATCTATGAATAATTTAAAATAAGACGACCTTTGCACTTTAAATTTTTATCTCTTTCATATTTTCAAATATGAAAAAAATCAAATCAAATAAAGAGTGTTAAGTTTTTTATCATTATGGCGTCGAGCTATTTTTCCACGGGACCTCCCCTACAATATCGTCACCGCAGTAGAGTTTAACCACCAAGTTCGGGATGGATTGGTGTAATTCCTCTACG
>JBBUKS010000042.1:3011993-3026169 GCA_038050645.1 Hedychium gardnerianum
TTGTGCGAGTGTAGTTTAGAGAAGCCTTTAGACAATTCCTCCGGTTGAGCGTGGATGGGTTGTTGTCATTTTTCATTGGCAGCCTTGTCCTCCTGGTAAATTTTGAGAAAAGCATCAAAGCGTTGTTGAAGTGCTTGTGAGTGACCCATTACAATGAGCTCTGATACCAATTTGTTATGACTCTTGGATATGGATCGCGTAATGGGACGGTTTACCTGCTGATTGGCGGAATTAATCTTTGTCTTCTTGGTTTTACGACCTTGACGGCCTATGGTGGTAGGGATAGTTTGAGGCTTGTTGAGATTAGAGAACCTCTCGATCTAGAGATTTGATTTCTTTTTGTAAACTCAGTCTCCTCTGGTATTGCATTATTCCAGCCATTTAAATACAACTACTGACGTTCCTTCCCGACGAAGGAAGAAAACAAACACTAAATAAGAAAGGTTTATTCTTGCTAAAAATAAAAGATATTAATCTCAATCCTACTGAAAATAAAAGATACTTGACTTAAATAAAAATCAATTACTATAGCTGAATCAATTCTCTTGATATGCACCCTTCTTTCTAAATTTGTCGTGCGTGTATCTCTTGTATTTGATGGGCTCTAGATTCTCTTTTGCTGCATGGGCTTGCCCACGGTCCATAACAAGCTACCAGGAAACTTCCGATCATTCTTAACTTGTCTACAATAATAAGCTTCTAAATTTGAACTCTGAAGGCAAATGTCAAATATAGTAAATCACCACACAGCAAAAGTGGCTTGACAATAAAGCCTAAGAAGTGTCTGATAGAGTATCTAACATTATAGCAGATATCATCCTCTAGAAACATGTGTAAACCATCATCCAATTCTCTTGGACTATGCAATTAATATTTTACTAAATAAAGTAACATTTGTATGTCTTCAATGACAAAACACATGCAACAAGACAATTTAAAGTTGTAGCTCATAATCTAGATAACTCCAGATTGCCCAACGCTTTACTAGCTAACAACATATCCAAACAACAACAATCAACCAAGCCTTATCCCACTAGGTGGTCAGCTAAACATATCCAAACAGGAGGAAGAAAAATATAACCCATAAAGTTCTATTGCGAGATGCAGAGAATTGTTTCAGTACCTCCCATGAAGAATATCAATATTATCTTTTCTGGCATTAGGCCACATATCTAGCTCAATTACTCTCACGCCATTCTTGAGTGCTTTTATAATGGGGACATCACTGCAGTCGCTGCTCAGTTGGTTTCCAGTCAAGTATGAGTTATGTCCTGTGTAGATGTAATAATGGGATAAAGGAGCAGTCATATCATGGTGAACCTGTTCACAAAGAATTTATTTTTCATTTATTCACAAATAGATTTGATAAAGAAGTTACAATGTAAAAAGTATATGGAATGCTCAGGTACTATCGACTATGTTGACAAAGTGCATAAATGAAGCTATAAATATCCATTTCTCAAATTACCGCTTAGAAAAGGATTTAAAGAAGGAAAAAGCACGTGTAGTTCAAATGATATCAAAGAGGCACACAGGCACAGCTTTTTCAGCTATAAAATGAATGCATCCAGTTTCTTTTACAAAGTGAATCACGCTCATAAACTACAGGCTACAGATACAATATGAAACAGCAAAGTAGTTGACAAACTTGAGCTTCAGTATCTAACCCATCACAATTCACAACAAAGGAGGCAATAAAGGGATATCTTGTGGAACTATGGTTTGTACAATAATAAATGGATTTATCCAAAGTTCGAGCATTGGAAAATTCTACAGGCTAGAAAACATTGTTTTCAATCACAACCATGAATAAGAAAGTTTGAAGATGCTCCAAATACTTTTGTTAGAGCTTCAGCTTTCCAGTGAGTAAGAGAAAAAATTATATATGTCCCAATAGAAGATCCTTCATTACTCAAAACCAGAAATAGAATCCGCTATCCTACATAAGGAAAAGTTTGAAAAATCTTCGTCCAGTAAAGTAAATACACAGCTGGGTAGGAATTATAGTTTCCAACACCTATCAGAAATGGATTTAGACTGTAAAAAGTTAGACAGCTACTTATACTTCCAAATAACTTTGAAGAACAAGGAATGTTGCACAAGTTGTTAGCTCTAAATAAATAAATGTAATTAAACCCTCCTAGGAAAGTAGGGATGGGAAGGGGAAAAAAATCACTTTTGGCTTTCTTCACAGTTTCATTTAATTGGCCAAGTCCAATTCATGCTAAAACTACAATTTCAAACACGATTTAGGCAAAAGTTAATGTGTTTACGCTAGCTTACTCCACACTCATGTAACACAAGGAAATCGTCATCGTGGATAAGCTCATGATATCAAGTTATGAGAAGAAAACAAGACAGATCTTCGTTCTGTGTTAGAACAATCAATCAAACACCTAACCGTACCAGAAGAAAGTACAAATAGATCCGAAACAGAACCATCCGAGAAATCCAACAGTGATATATAACAAGATCTGTCATTTCACCTAGATCCAGAAGATGCAGCAATATCCGATCGCAAAATAGAAGAGCAGGTACCTGAGATCTGATGGGAGGGTTGAGCTCCACGGAGAAGAGGTAGCGGTGGAAGTCATCGAGAGTGAAAGCCGGCATGGCGAGCTTGCCTCGGAGGTGCTGCCTCGGTCCCAGCTGGATTCCCTTCTCGATGACCGACTCCGCATCATCGCCGCCATCGCCTTGATCCGCAAGAAACTTCCGGAACTGATCCGCGGCCATGTAGCTACCTCCCTCTCCGACGTGGGCGGCGAAGGCCGCCCTCACGTCCGCCGGCGGCTCCGCCTCGCACCACCGGAACTTCCTCGTGAAGCAGAGGCAACATTTGTAGCTCCCCATCGCGCAGTCTCCGATCGAGAACACTCGTCGCCGTCTTAAATCGGGCGACTCGAAGTATCCTAGTTTTAATTATTTGTACGCGCAACATGATAGGTGTCGCTGTTTCCTTTGCTAACTTCAGTTCGACCTACGGGCACCGGTTAGTTGGTTAGTTACCCACAGCCTACCCGAGTTAGCGCATTGGCCCCCTCTCGTCCAGTTTGGGTGTCGGTGAGAGAGTGGGTGTCAGGTTGCAGTATCAGTGAGTTTCGGAAGTGGATAGTTTGGGGATGAATTGGATTTTAACGAAGAGCCGGATGACGACATCAAACGCCGCCAACGTGACTTCGGGGTCGGTGCAAGTGGAAAAAATGTATGATTAAGAAGTGATTAAAAGTTCAATATTTTCAAAGATTTAGGATTTATCGAATATAAAAAATATAATTTGATTATTTTGAAATTTTGTTTTTTAAAAATTAATTATATTAATTAATGCGATTTAATTTCGATTTAAATTTTTTTTATTCTCTTAAATCGTATAAACTGAATAAATTAAAACAAAATAATAATATTCGATAAATTTTAAGTAAGTAAATTTATAAATTTCTAATTAATGATAAATCTCTTATAATATTATAAAATTTTAATTAATTTAATTTTTATTGAATTAATTGATATTTTATCAATTTAATTTATTTGGTTTTTATTAAAAAAATCAGTATTCAATTTATTCAATTTAGATTAATTTGATTCGGTTTTAACCGAAAGCTATAATTATAATCAACTTGCTTATTTGGGCTTTCACAGCTTTAATTATTGGATCATGCTTAGCCAAGTTCTGAGAGTTCTATGGACATACAGAAGAGATTGCAGGGAATTGAAGAGCACACGATAAAAGATTCACAAGGGACGTGTTTCATATAAGGGAAGCAAAGAAGAATGAGGTGTTATGGTGACATAGAAGATGACACGAGAAAAGATTCAAAACCTGATGTAAAGATGAGTTGGGAACAAAAGAGAGTAAAGATTACAAGGACATATTAAGGGACCGAAATAAGGAATTCATCAGTGTGTGTATAGGAATAATAAATTTATACGAAACAAATTCTTATTACCATGACGTGGGGAAGAAATCAAGGAGGAGAGTATGTCATCGGCATGTAGATCACCAATAAGAAATCTTCTCGCAAAAATCTACGAACCAAATCCTTATCGATTTAGATGTTCTTCCTCGGTGATCGCCTCTCATGATCACCAACCTCGCCTTGGATGCCCAGCAATTCCTTATATAATAGAATCATCCATGGGATAAGTGAGGCAAGTGGGCAATTACGTAACTGTCCACATCTCCCACTATCAATATCTTCCACTTGTCCAAATTAAATTATAAAGTTCATATCAAAACATTCAATTCATACTTAAAGAAAAATGGTTCGTGCGACAGCAAGCACACTAAATAATAAATGCTAAGAAAGTTGTTATTCTTAACTTAACTGCTCTATAGAATAAATCATAGACATCAATATATTATATTTATCCCAGATTAAATCATTTACATATATCAATATGAACATCTCTAATCTCTCATAATAACTATTATGTTAAAAGCATGTTCTATATCTCCAATCAATACAATTATTCACAATCACATTTTATGTACTAAACAAAAAAATATAATTGGTCGGTCAGTGAAAAAATGTCAAAGATATAAATCTATTTTAATCTTCCTTTTTAGCTAGAATATATTCATTTTAATATATCGTTTTCCTAGTTATGCTTCATAAACTGAATCAGTCATAGTCAATAGGATATACGCTAAAGTAACAGAACCTGATTAGAACTTCAAGTAGACAGCTAAATAGTCATTTAGGGTAAAACTGAGATTAACTTATAATCTCAAGTATCTCACATAGTAGAGAAGCAGAGATTCATTCTTCTACTATCCTTATTGTCGCTATAGCACATGTAGTATGAATCACATACTACGATATATATTTTTTTACTAATAAAGAGTGCATATTCTTCTCAATTTCTATATCGTACAGATTTTTGATCCAGACATTCTCAATATCTAATCCCGAATTCAACTCATGAATTCAAATCTGACCTCACTGGTTCAGTAAATGGTGAGTGCATTTACTCGATCATTATCAATTAATTAATGATCTCATCTTGATACAACAATCAAGGCGACCCCAACTTACATGAATATCTCCATTCACAACTTTATTAGTTGTTCTATAAGTAATGATTTACCTCTATTTATACTTAACAAATAGAGATGATTGTCCATGTGAGTGGATTAATCTCAACTTGCCAATATACTCATCGAGACTTTAATCAAAATATAACAAAGATATATACACTGAATTAATCATGACATTTCACATTTCTTATTGTCTTTACAACATGTTATATTCTTCGAAGTCCCAAAGACTTCACATGTCCTTGAAATGACTCTTTAGTTAATGACTTATCAAAAGGATATGCAAGCATAACACGTGTAGGGGTGTACTCAAGAATTATATTTTTCTTGTCAATAATGTCCCTTATAAAATTATACTTAATTTCTATATGCTTTATTGTGATATTTGAGATCTTTCAAAAAAATTATAGCAGCTTGATTATCACAGTACACTATAACTGGACTCCCACTGTCCTTAGCAATCTTCAAATACTTCAGGAACTTTCTTAACCAAACAGTTTCTTACACAGCCGTTGCATAAGCCACATACTCAACTTCCATTGTCGACAACGCTACACAAGCTTGTTTCTTGCTATTCCATGAGATGATGCTACCATTCAGCAAGAAGGTATAGCCGGATGTGGGTATTCTATGATCAAGATCTCCTGCCCAATCTGTATCTATGTATCCCTTTAAGCTCATCTTAGATCCTTAGAAACAAAGATCATAATATATTATCCCTTTGAGATATTTGAATATCTTCTTCACAGTTTTCCAGTGTCTCGATTCTAGATTTGACTGGAAACGATTAACTAAGTCAACAACATAACTGATATCAGGATGTGTACACAACATAGTATACATCAAACTACCAATGACACTGACATATGATTTTTTCTTCATGTCTGCTATTTCTTCAGGAGTCTTGGGATACATACTTTTACTCAAAATAATACATCTTGCTACAGGTGTTTGTTCAATGTTACAATCTGACATATTAAAGTGTTATAGCATTTTAGTGATATAAACCTCTTGAGACAAACCCAAAAGTCTTTTTGATCGATTTCTCATGATCTTTTACTCCTAAGATATACTCAACTTCTCTCATATCTATTATGTCAAATTATGATGAAAGTCATAATTTGACTTCTATCACAAATTTTATGTCATTTTTAGCTATTAGCATATCATCAACATATAATGATAAGATAATCAACTTTTCTTTGTTCCTTTCGAAGGTAAACACAATGATCCTCATTGACCATTTCAAAATCATAAGACAAAATGATTTCATTAAATCTTATGTTCCGTTATATTGACGCTTGCTTTAGCTTATATATAGATTTTTTAAGTCTATATATTTTATTCTCTTGGCCTTCAGCAATGAAACCTTCTGGTTATGCTATATAAATTTTCTCGTCAA
Organism: Hedychium gardnerianum; assembly: GCA_038050645.1. Lineage (NCBI taxonomy): Eukaryota > Viridiplantae > Streptophyta > Magnoliopsida > Zingiberales > Zingiberaceae > Hedychium > Hedychium gardnerianum. The sequence goes on from JBBUKS010000042.1 coordinate 3,018,434, forward strand.
GATTACTATTAAGAAAAACTATTTTTAAATCCATATGATGTAATTCCAAGTTAAAATGTGCTACTATAGCTAAAATGACACGAATTGACACAAACTTTACAACATGATATCCTCTAGTTGGGTATATCCTTTTGCAACTAAACGAGTCTTGCATCGATTAATTGATCTATCTGTTTTCTTTTTAATTTTGAGAATCCACTTATTCTCAATAGCTCTTTGGCCCGAAGGAAGATCGACCCAAATCAAATTATTTCTCATAGACTCCATTTTCTCATCCATTTCAACTTTTCATTTTTCTCTAACTGAGCATCTCAATACTTCCTCAACTGTTTGAGGTTCTTTATCGTCAACTAGGAGAATCATTAATGTATCATTCTCAATATCAAACATTCTCCGAGGAATAATCTTACAACTACTTCTTCGTAGGTTAGACCGTTGAGAAACAAACTCTTTCATTGACAAATTACTCCCACTAGGTTGACTAGATTTAGGCATCTCTCGTGATACCTCGTCTATTGATAAACGAATATTATCCTCCTCTTCTATTGCAAATAGAGGAATTGAATTGTCTTATCAACTTCATCTCTTATTGGGAATTTAGTTTCGAGAAAAGTAGCATCTCTCGACTCTATTTCAGAGATGGTTCAATCTTATTGCTCGTCAATGAAAACATAACCCTTGGAGGACTCAGAGTACCTTATAAAGATACACTTTTTACCCTTATGTCCTAGTTTTTTCATATTTGTGAGTTTTATCATGAACATAGGCAGTTGACCCCAGGGTCTCAGATTACTCAAATCTAGTTTTTTGTCTGTCCAACATTCATATGGAGTAGATGAAATAGATTTAGAAGGCATTCAATTAAGTATATAGATTGCTGCTAATAACACATCTCCCCAATAGAAAATTAGCAAATTAACTTGAGTCATCATAGACCTAACCATATCTAGAAGAGTTCGATTTCTTCTTTCAGTAACCCCATTTTGCTGTGCAGTTCTTGAGATTGTTAGTTGTCTAATAATTCCTTTATCATTACACATTGTCTTGAACTGATCAGACAATATTCACCTCCACGGTCAGTGCATAAGGCTTTAACCTTATGATCCAATTGATTATCAACTTCATTCAAATAATGTTTGAAGCAATCTAATGTTTCATATTTATGAGAAATCAAATACACATGACCAAAACGTGTGAAGTCATCAATAAATATAATGAAATAGAAACCTCCATTTCTAGCCTTCACATTCATCGGACCACAAATATCCGAATAAATTAATTGCAATAGTATTTCAGCTCTAATAGCCTTACCAAATAGTTTCTTAATTGCTTTTCCAGTAAGACAATGCTCACATATAGACAAGTTAACATTAGCATGAGTGCCGAGCAAGCCCTCTTTAGCTAATTTATTTATTCGTTCTTGTCCTATATGTCATAATCTAGCATGTCAAACTTCATCATTTACATCAACATTGCTAGTGAGAGCAATGTTTGAAAAATAATCATTAATACCATAATTAATATTTGGTTTTACATTAAGAATCATGAAATCATTCATTACATAACCATACCCAATTAACACAAAGTTAATACTAAGTCCACACAACGACTATAAAGATTTATACAATAACCTAGATCAAGAAAACTAGTAACGAAAATCAAATTCCGTCAAATCTCAAAAGCATAAAGAACATCATGTAGAAATAAGATACGTCCACCACATATGTTGAGTTTGCAAGTGTCAACTCCTTTGACTTCAATTCTTACATTATTTCTCACATATATTCATTTGTTTCCAATTGGTACCTGACGATACTCCACATATGTAGCTCGATCACGAGCTGCATAGCTCGTTGCTCATGAATCTATAATTCACAAAGGATAAGAATCAGCTAACAACACTGAGCTAACAACATAATGCTTATGAAAAGAAGATAAATATAGATCTACTTTTTTTGACTCGGTACAATCCTGAGCAAAATGACCCTTATTGCCACAGTTATAACAAGTCAGCTTGCTTTTAGGTTACTGTCCATACTTCTTTCTTTTAAAATTCTTCTTGATTGAGCCTTACCTGGCAGTAGCAGTAGCTTCTTTTCCTTTTCCCTTTCCTTTCTTGAACCATCTTTTCTTATTCTTGGAACCATATGCTCTAACAGAACCTTCAGCTACAAAAGCTTGTCCAGAAATCCTTATAGATTCAATTCTCTCCGCCTCAAGTTCAACATGACGTGAGACATCAGTGAAAGTGTTGATACTTTCACTATGTGTTAGATTATGTTTCATCGTCTCTCAAGAATAAGAAAAGAAACGGATTACTATCTGAACCTGTTGTTCATCAGTCAACTCATGACCAACAGTCTTTAACTCCCGAATTATATTCGTCATTTCTTTCAGATATTGGTCATAGAGATATTCAGGCATTCTTATAGTTGTCAAACTTTATTGTCAGCTGACGAAGCTTGCTCAAGCTAACTCCACTGTATTTATCTCTTAAGGTAACCCAGACGGCATGAGCTGACGATAATGACTTATACTTAAATATTAGATCATCTATCATTGAACTAATCAATATGCCCTTAGTAGTAGAGTCATTTTTCTTCCATGCCTTATGAACATCAAGATCACGTTTGTGTTGTGTTGTTGGACCATCAACAGGTTTAACCATAAACTGATTTACAGTCTCTAGAACTTTTTGTTCCTCAAGAATATATTGTATCTTAAAGTGCCAAATTTTATAGTTTTCCTCATATAATTTCTCTTCCTTATTGAGTTTAGCTATGATGTCTTAATAGTCATAATCTATCATAAATAAATAAATTATTTAACTATTCAGTGTAATTCATAAGTATATAATTTATGATTGACTCAATGTAAATTTGAATTGCTATACAAAATCAAGTGTTAACTACGTTACCACTCATTATTTGTATGATCCAATTTAATCAATATTGATCAATTATATTATATATATTCCATCAAATGAACTAATCATGATATAAACTAATCATTTAAATAAAATAAATGAACTAATCATTTAAATAAAATAAATGAACTAATCATTTAAATTAAATAAAAAAATAACTAATCATTTAAATTAAATAAATGAATTAATTATTAGTATGCTGTTAACTCATAATAAATTTTCAAGTCTATTAATACATAACATAACTTTTTTTGGCTTGTTAACACATAATATTAAAATAACACTGTTCGTATAGAACACAGTATCTATTACATGACTATCATAAACTAAATGAGCTAATACTGTTCGTACATAACAACAGTAACAACAATAGAATTCTAATAAACTAGATAAGCTAACATCACTCCCACTAGGACAAACACTAGTGTAGTGATCAAAATAATCTCTTTCATCCTGCTGCTCGAGTTTCCAAAATAATCTATCGAGTCTTCCAATGTGTCCCCTGACTCTATAAATCGGGTCATACTCTATTTCCTGAATCGCCTTCCTTAACTTATTTCATCGCACATCGTGACGAGTCATGGTATATTTCACCCATGACATCTAGAATTGAAAATAATAATGTTAGTATAAAACTGATAAACCAATAATAAAATCGATTAAATTCAATTTACACATATGCATATAACTAATATATAGAATACTAAAGCAATAAGAAAAAAAAATTAATCGAGGAGCTCCAAGCAATTGACACACTAGACCGATTGATGTCATTCAATCAGTCTACAGTTGATTTGAGAAATCGGATCCTGAGTATTAGCTTGGTCCATTGTCCTTGGAACTAATCTAATTGGACAAGGATCCCTATTATTATTGTTTAACCTAAGCCCATTTAAGCCAAATTCAGACTTATTAATCAAACTTAGGCCCATCTGATCAATTCCAATCCAATTTGATCAAATCTGATCCATTAGAATAAATCTGATCCATTTGATCAAATCTGACCCAATCTAATTCAAATTGATCTTACAGAGTCAAACTGGTTTGATTAAACGAACTGGTTTGAATTAGATTGATTCTGGCTTTGGACCAAATTGGTATGGTTAAGTCAACCAATGGTTTGAACTAGATCGGGGTCTGATTGGACCAAATTAGTCTGGTTAAACCAACCTGGTCGGTCTGGTTCAATTACCCGACCCGATTCTAGTCAAATCGGCCGATCTAGTTGAACCAGACTCGGTTCAAGTCAAACCATCCGGTCTGATTAAGTGAACCAGGCTGATTTTTGATTTGATTTTTTTTATATTTATTTTGATTTATTTAAATCAAACTTCTTCTCTACGGTTTATCTTTTGTTTTTGATTATTTAAAATCAAAAATTTCTTAACCTCCGCTTTCTTTGCCGCACGCCGCCTCAACTTCTGTCGCGACGAATGTGCTAGCCGGAGCCATTGTTCATCGCCAACCTCCCGTTGCAGTCGCCGGCGCTCTCCGGCCATTGAAGCTGATTGCCAGCAATGCCCGCGACAGTTCGGCGACGGAGAGAACCCGGTGCGCCGTGGCTCTTTGGCCAGCATCCCTCGGCTCTCCTGCCGGCATCCCTCTACCATGATGCGATCGCCAACGCTCCTCTGCAGTGACACAGTCGTCGGAGTCCCAGGAGCACAGGGACAGTGCTTGCTAGGGTTCGCAAGTGCGACGACGACTAGGATTTGTGGTGATGACACCGCCACCATCCAGTCACCTCCGTGACTTGGAACCATAGCGGCCAACATCCAGCAACGGGAAATCACGACTCCGATATTACTTTTGCTCTGATACCATTATAGGAATAATAAATTTGTACAAAATGAATTTTTACCATGACGCGGGGAAGAAATTGGGGAGGAGAGTATGCCGTCGGCGTAAAGATCACTAACAAGGGACCTTCTCGCAAAAATTCATGAACCAAATCCCTATCAATTCAGATATTCTTCCTCTAGTGATTGCCTGATCGACTTTTTCAAACACCAACCTCACCTTGGACGCCCAGCGATTCCTTATATAATGGAATCATCTCTGGGGCAAGTGAGGCAAGTGGACAGTTACATAACTGCCCACATCTCTCACTACAAATAGTGTGACCATCAGATAGTACAACATAAGACATATATGAGATGTCCATTAGTGGGTGACAGATTTATTACAATGGAGTATGGGTCAATTCTCGACGGGCGAATGTCTTCGGAGAAAAAAACTCCTCTCACTCCGAATCACTTAGCGATCTATTATAATCTAACTTCGTGATTTATTTTCTTTCATATCATTTAGAGATGAATTATAAAAAATATTTAAAATGAATATAATTTCTTTTTTACTACGACAATAAAACATATATGATATGTGAGATCCATGCATACAAAAGACATCCGAGACTAGTGGAATCCGAGGGAAGGAAAGGATTTAATATATATATATATTTTTAATCCAAATATTCGACCTACAAATTTACTCTTCGTATAAAATAGAGGTGAGAATTAAATAAGATAACACTTTATTTATTTTTTACTCTTCGTGTACATAAAGCATATCATGATTTATTTATACTATTTTTTATTAGACTACTTTTTTTTAATAGATCTAGAATCTTCACAAGTTTTATTTTCTTACAATATTTAGAATATTCTAATTTTTTCCATAAAAACTTATAATTTATATAGCTAACGCTCTCCTTCAACATTAACTTTTTAAAATGATTCTCTATATATCAAATATAGTATTAATTTTTCATAGGTTGGTGAGTTTGTTTGTAATAAGTCCTTTAGTAAATAAATTTGTTGCTTGCTCCTTTATTCATATATTCTATTTCAACTTTTTTTTTCAAGACTCCCTCTAATAAAGTGATAGTGCACTTTATATGTTTTATTCTTCCATGAAAAATTGGGTTGTTCGCCAAATATATTGCTAATTGATTATCGTAATAAAATAATATTCTCAAGTCTATGTTTTGATGTAGTCCCTTTAATAATTTTTTTCTTTTAACTATATGACTTTTTTATGTTGACCTATTCTATATTTAGAGTTTAGGATTTATCATAAAATTATTAAAGTTTTATAGATTACAAACTCCTAAATCTGCTTCTATTGTTGATAAACAAATTGTTCACCAATATTATTGTCGTGTATCATAATTTCTAGTATAGTTAGCATTGGAGTATCTAGCTAAGCTATATTTTTTCTCCTTTATTATAGAAAAGTCCAAAATTAATAGCACTTTTAACATACCTTAGTATTCATAGTATAGCTTCTTGATATGATTTCTTTAAGATATATCGACTCACTACTCGTACTGCAAATAAAATATATGATCTTACTAAAGTACAATAAATTAGATTTTTCACTAATTATCAAAATATAGAACCATCCTCCAAGTCTTTTCCTTGGTAAGAACATAATCTTGCATTTGCCTTCATTGGTATCGATATTGGCATGCAATCTACTATTCTTTCTTTAATAATTTTGTGATACACCTTTTGTTGACAAAGAAATAAACCTCCCTTCGAGTGTTCTATCTCTAGCACAAGGAAATGCTTCAATTCTCCAAGCTTCTTGTAAATTTTCTTTTTAAGATCACATATAATTATTAAGTCATTCACTAACATTAGGTAGTTAATTTGCTGTCATTTTAAAATTATTTTGCATTAGAAATTCTGCAATTTTATCATATTATTATGCTCATGGATCTTATTTTTAACCAAAGATCGAATCATGCTTTAGAGGAAATTCTAAAACCTAAACCCTAAATTCAATCATGCATATATTTGTTTTGGTAAGTAATCAGACAACGGATTTAACCTTTAATTAGGGAAAGGAATTAAAAACTCAATAAATTAAAAATGGTTGATGTGACACCATATTACAGCGTTTGTAGTCCAACGGTTAGGATAATTGCCTTCCAAGCAATAGACCCGGGTTCGACTCCCGGCAGACGCAATCGCATTTTGTCTTCCTTGACACCGAAATGAAATTATTGAAATTCATTTACCTTTTATTAATATTATTATTTTAATTTAACGAATTACTTTCTTAATATTATTATTTTAATTTAACGAATTACTTTATTAATACTAAGATATTAATATTATTATTTTAATTCTTTTAAAAGTTTTTAGTAGCCCTATTCTTTTTACACAAAATATTGAAGCTACTAAAAACTTGTATAAAATCTCTTTTTATATATATAAAAGCATACTCATGCATTTTAGGGATGTAAAAAATACATTAAAATATTAAAAATGTCTTCATTAATGTGTAAATTACTTTTGCACAAAATATGATACATAAAACTTTGAAGCCACTACAAACTTCTATCATATGAAAATTATATTTTATCTAAAATGTGATTTTACATAATATAATTTTTTAGTTATTTTAAGAAAATAATCAATAGCTTATAATCCTCATGGAGGATAAAAATATAATATAAAAAACTCAATTCTAACTAGTGAGAGGATAATGTAATTTTTAGTTGTCTTAAGAAAAATAATCAATAGCTTATATGTCTCAAGTGAAGAATAATAAAATAATTGGTATAGAATAAAAATAAAAGCATATAAAATTATATATGGAGATTATAATAAAAAAGAAGTTTTTTTCCCTAAATTACTTCAGTTATATTAAATTTAAATAGAATAAAAATAAAAGCATATAAAATTATATGTGGAGCTAAGTTATTGTCATTTGATTTTTTTTTAATCTTTGTCAAATCTTTTTGACCAAATATTTAAAAAAATACATATCCGCACTTAAATTTAAAAATATACAAAAAGAA
>JBBUKS010000042.1:3032848-3052184 GCA_038050645.1 Hedychium gardnerianum
TTAGTCCTCGACCCGTCTAGACTTCTGTTTGCTATCCTCGACCCCCAGGGCTTCTCTCCTAGTATCCTCGACCCCTAGGAGTTCTACCTGACTTCCTCAATCTGCTAAGTCTTCTGCCCAATCACCTTTGTAGGATCGAGTGCACGTGAGAGGGGGGGGGGTGAATCACGTGTTTTAAAAAAAAAATCTTTTCCTTTTTGAAATCTCGTCGTTTAGAAATTACGAGTATGCAGTGAAAAAATAAATAAATAAAAGGACACATTCGATTTACTTGGTTCGTAACTCCAGCGAACTACTACTCCAAGGCCCACGCCCCATTGGGACGTTTCCGACGGACAATTCACCAAATCCCTTTTTTAAAAAACTTTCGGAAAAGTAATCACATACAAAATGAGGTATAAGAGAGTGTAACAAATCTACACTTCTCTTATGCAGGGGTAATAATGAATAAATAATAACAAAAATTCGCTACCCAACTAAAGTACTGCTGTCGGTGAAGATTTGACATGAGTTCGGTGCAGCAAGGTTGCAGAACAGCAATTGTAGGCGCTCGGAATAGCAGTATGCGGTAAAAATCAGGTCTGGAAGCGATTGTTCAAGTTGTTGGTCGAGTAGATCTTTTATACGCCGTTGAGGACGCCTCCAACACTCCAAGGTGCCTCCATTAAGGCTTATCAGATTCGAGATCGTCGCTGCTTATCCCCTCTAAGGTGCCTCCAAGCTCTTCAGGGTGCCTCCATTAGCTCGTGGGTCAATAGTGCTTATCTAGGCGTTGAGGCGCCCCCAGCCGTCCGAGGTACCTCCAGTGTTGAGGTGCCCCCAACTCTCCGAGGTGCCTCCAGATTTGAGGCGCCCCCAGCCATCTGAGGAACCTCTAGCGCTAAGGCGCCCCCATCCATTCGAGGTGCCTCTAGCGCGCCGAGCACTGTTCATCCGAAGCTTAATTTTGCTTAACTCCTGCAAAATACGTTAGTACAAAAATACTTGCAGCAAAAAGAGTTAGCATAAATAATGCATGAAAGGTATGAATTAAATCCTGTCTTACCATGACCAGGATTTAATCATGGTCTCAACTTAGGATTCCACTTTGGACCTAAGTTGAACCAACGCCTAAGTCCCTACCGGGGACCCGTCCTCACTGGATTTGCTCCTCCAATTTCTTACCTCACTTACCATTTGCCAAGTAACCCCCTCGACGTCTGATCTTCGACCCACCAGGTCTTCTTGCCGAAATCACACATCCAAACTTCAGCCAATCATCTGGTCCTCCCTGACCCGACTGGACTTCCCACCAACTGTCTGGTCCTCTCTGACCCAGCTAGACTTCCTGCCAGAATCATACATCTTGACTTCTGCCTGGTGTCTGGCCCTCTAGATCCGTCAAGTCAGTCAACCCTGCAAACTTAGCTCAACTTGTTCAATAGTAACACCCTAACTTTAACCTGTTATCATACATCAAAATCTAGGGTTAGACTATTAGTGCAAACTACACCAACAAAGAGGACCTGACATCTGGCAGGTGGATTCGATAGGTTTGGAGGACCTGATATCGAATCAAGTGGAAGTCTGGCAAACCGATCCGATGCTGAGTACGTAAAGTCCAAACATGTCTGGAGGATTCGATGTTTGGCAGGTGAGTTAAGGTAAGCACATGGAGTTAATGAAGTGAGGTCATGCCCCAGTAGAGACAAACCTTAGACGATGATCCAACTGAAGAAACTAACGAATGTTTTTAAGTTGAGATCAAGATAGTCTCAACTATCATACTTATGTATTTCTATATCTGTCTAACTCTATTTTATACGACTGCTATTATTATTGTCTGTGCTAACTTTATTTTGTAGTTAAAACAAAAAGTGGGTTCAATCGATGGAACAAGAGGTCCCGTCGATCAGACCAGACAGGTAGAGACTCAGTCGAGGTTCAGCAAAATATGGTGAAAGTCTTATCAGTCGACGGATCCGCTGGATCCGTCGACCGATCAATGGTGCATAGATCAGATTGAATCAACTCAGAAAAGAAATTCACTGGGATCAATTGACAAATCAGCCAGAACAATCGACCGATCCAATTTTGGTAAGGACATCGAATATTAGATAGAATCAACGTAGAAAAAGCAAACACCAGGTTTCGTCGGCGGATCAGGCGGATCTATCAACCGAACATGCATGATTTTAGGGATCAGACGGATTGAATTAGAGCAAAGAAAGAAAAGCATGGGGTTCAGTCGATAGATAGTAGGATCAATCGACTAAAAGGTTCAGTCGACTGATTAAATTTTCAGTCAATAGAACGTCACCTATAAAAGAAGTCCTCGAGATCCGAGCTAAAAACAACTCTCTGCATGCTCCATTTTGCTACTGTTACTACTGTTGTGCATTCAAATCTTGCTCCTACTATGCCAGAAAGTTCATCGACAACTATGTCATATCTTTTATTCCTTTATTGTCGATATATTTTATTACTTATATTATTTTTAAAAAAGAGATAATATGATTGTTACTATACTCCTTATTCATTGTACTAGTTTATTTTTTTTGAAAGATTTCGAAGAGAATTATAATATTTGTCCTTCAAAAATAGCTGAAGATCCTAAGTTTTGGAGTAGTAATAATTGAACCACGAACTAAATAAAAATTATTTGTGTCTTTATATTTTTATTTTATTTATTTCTATTATAATTTATCTTTGATTTACAAAAAAAAATTAATCGAACAAAATTTTTACACCCTCTCTCATATCTTCCACAATCCAACAGATGGACAATCCATCATCCTACTGGATTGTAAAATCCACAATCCAATTTTAAATTTTGAAAGTCGATGTATATGCTCAATACCAATAACTTCCCACCTCTAAAAAAAGTCAACTAAATATATTTTATCAACATAATCAATAAAATGATCTAATTGTACAGATGCTTTATATATCACAGATTTTATCTAGCCATATTTTTCTATAATTGAAAATTTTATGACATGTTATTATAATAAAATCAATAACACAAGTATTTTGATATTGTAACCGAAAAATAAAAATAGTCAAGCATATAATTTTATATAACTTACCTTTACCAAACCCGTTCATGTGACACGATCATGCACATTGTACATAGATAAGTGTATTAGTATTTATAATTTTGAATAAAAAAATTCTCAACCCCAAATCAACATAAGTCATAGACTCAAATGAGTTAACTCATTTAGACTCATCTTTAAATGAATTTTAATTCAATCAATTTAAATTATTTAACAAAATGAGTTATTGACAGCTTTACATATATCATAATAATTATAAATTATAATTATTACAACATTATAATAGTTAGGAATAATAATTGCTATAACATGTACGCACACAGTGACAAAAGGCGAAACGTTCATTCCCAACGTCCTCGCTAGTCCGTCTCAAGATCAATACGGAAAAAAAAAATCACGGAGACTAATTTAGCTAATTCTAACAATAATTAGTACATGAAAGAAGATAGTAACCTGACTACTAATTAAAATTTGACCCAAAATTTTCCTGATAACAACACTCTATATATATTAATCATCAATCCATCTCATAAAAACAACACGTACGTAGGTAGTCGATAGGTTGTAACCAAGTTAGGCTTTATAAATCTACATGCTTTCACAAAGTTTCATGTTGGATTAAGAATGTAGTCGTCTTCATAAAAACACGCATCAAACTAAAATAGACTCTTCACAATGGAATATATAAAACCAGTTACAGACACATATATATATAGCTGACTTTTTGGCTACTGAGAAATCAAATAAAAACCGATTTACCAACACAATAAAATGCCGGAAAGAGGTAGAGTAGGAAGGAGCAAGTACATATGCCTGTTCTAGTGTTCCATGGTGCGAGAGTACACTTGGAATCCAAAGCAAATTAACATTACAAAACACATTGGAAACATTAATTATAACAAGTCGAAGTTGCAGTAATAGAAGTAGCTAGTAGTGCAAAACCAAGAGGTGGTAATGAGTAATTAAGATATATATTGGAAAGTCAATACCCGAACCAACTCTCCTTGCATCGTGGTGCGTGAACGGACGTCGTATGTTTTGTTCGCTTAATTCCACCGGTACCGTACCACACGGCAAGGGAAGCACGAGGTGCGTTCTTGACTCCCACAAGTTCCATCCCAATCTCCACTACCACCCCTTCTGCTGCACATTTCGTCGAACACTAAATCCGCATGCATGAATGAATGAAATATAAGAGCCAGAGAGAGAGAGCTGGATCGAATCGAAGTTTAAGTGTGCACGTACATGCCACAGATGATGCTGTTAATGGGGAGCGGTTTCGCCGGCGACGGACGCCTTGATGCGCTCGACGGTGCAGGCGATGAGGCTGTTGACGGTGGCCACGGAGCCGAGGGAGAGCTTCGCGGTCGGGACGGAGTCGACGAGGATCTGGAAGGCGACGGTGAGAAGGGAGCCGCCGGCCGACACGGCTTGCGACGCCGACGAAGGCCCGTCGGGGAGGATGGCGAAGCCGGAGGGGAGGAGCGCCACGTAGTCCGGGTCGCCGCCGTTCAACACGACGTTCATGGCCATGACGTCCACCGGCGCGTAGATGACGTAAGAGCCCGTCGCGTCGGTGCAGCTTTCTTGAAGTATCAGCATGTTGCTCTGATTCGAGTTCGTGCTCTGCTTCCTCGACATTCAACAATTCAAAACACAGGTTAAATTGGATCGATATATATATATATATATAATACAAATCATGAGGCGAATTACATTGACACGGAGAAGAGAGACGCAGTTGCCTTGATCTTGGCCATTGGCGATGTGAGCCATTTCCTGAACGACTCCGCCATTGGAGAGTATATCCCACTGCAAGTTCAGAACGAGCACGATGAGCGATCGACGCAGAATAAGGAACAATAGACAGCGTTGATCGATTGCGTACCTCGCTGCGAGTGGTTTCGTCGCGAAGGAAGTCGAAGACGCGCTTGGGCGAGACGGGGAGCCAGAAGGAGGTGGCGGCGTTGAGGACGATGCCCGGCGGCCGGCCGGGATCGTCCACGCTCTTCCTCGTCATCACGCGCACGTCCTCCGCCCCGCTTCCCGACAGCGTCGTCCACTGATGCGTCGTCGACGCGCTCACGCCGCCGCAGAAACTCATCACCATCCTCTCCGCCAGCTTCAACATGCTCTTTCGTCCCTCTGCGCTCGTTATCACTGCATATTCATCCACGAATACACGATTTACGGCCATTAACGAAGCTTCGACAAGCAATTTAATTATAATTACCACCGATATCGGCAGAGGGGATGTTGCTGGCCATCGCGCTGGCAAGCCGCTCGCATTGGCGATCCAGAGTGCAGACCCACCTCTTGGCGCCGAAAGCTAAGCCGGAGTTGACCAGCGGCTTGTAGATGTTGTGCACCGACCGGTCGTCTACCTCGACATGCTCCACCCAGGTGACCTTTGAGTAGCCGTTGGGCATTTCCTGGATCAAGCAGCCGGAGGGTCTTCTCCGGCACCTCAACACAGGGCCTGGCCGGAGACTGTCCAGGGAAACATCCACGACGGCCCAAGTCCCGTCCGGATGCTGCTTGCAGTACCTAACGAAGAGGATCTCCCTCGTCGGAACGAGTGGAGAAGGAACTTGGAATTCCGCCGACATCTGAAACATTCATAGGGAGAGGAGATAAGTGACGAATTGAGACGCACAAAACCATTGATGGTCATACCACTTGCAGAGCTCCATTGTAATTGCCTGCAACTCCGGTGGATAACACTTCCAGCGTGAAGGCTCGCGACACGATCCCCGTAAACACATTTGACCATTGATTCTGCTCCAAATATATTTACAAAAATCGATTGAAATTTCAGATGAATAATGAAATCGATCGAATAATTGAGTTGTTGGTCGATTGATTATATACCACGTCCATGAGCATCTCCACTACGTTCATCTGGTTCATGATGACCACCGCCGTCTCCCTCGAGGCCTCCGTCTTGAGCCCAAACTGCTTCGGGCCGAAGCCTCTGGGGAACGCTCGCACGTACTCGTCCTCGTTCAGCGTCTCCCCGGCAGCATCGACGCCGGCGGAGTTGATGGGATCTTCATGAGGCACCCACAGCGGCTCGTTGAGCTGCGACATCCGGATGAGCTCCTCCATGGCCGCCACGGCCAGCTCCACCACCACCGGCTTCTCCATCTCGCCTTGCCCCACCAGGCCCCGAAGCAGATCCCCGCCGAACACTTCCTCACTGCCGCCGCCGCCCCCACCGCCGCCGAAACCAAAATCCAACGGCGACCGCGACGACGTCGGAGACAGCAGCGGGTACGACGCCCCCGTCGTCGCCATTGGCTTCCCTACATATTTCGCCGCTATTCCGGATATTCTATCGATCTGCCCACACACAAACATTCAAGAATATAAATCTAGATAGATTCCCCAATCCATGATTCGATCAAGAATATATATATATATATATACTTCTTCGCGAAGGCGAGCGTTCTCGATGCGGAGGTGGTGTTCGTCGAGCGACATCTCGCCGAGGGCGGCGGGGCCGCCGCAGTTCGGGCAGGAGGCGTTGCTGAGGGCTTCCTTGTACCTCATGTTCTCGGCGCGCAACTTCTCGTTCTCTGCGCGCAGCGCGCTGTTCTCATGTCGCTCGTGTTGATTCTATAAATCCGCAAATTAACAACAATTAAACTATAGACGAGACAAGAATTATATCAACGACGATTAATCTTCAAACAAATTAATTAATCATATGCCTTCATTTGGGTGCGCTTGTTTTGGAACCAGAATTTGATTTGGAGAGGTTCCAGTCCGAGTTCTCTGCTCAGCTCCTTTCTCTGTTTGTCGTCTGGATGAGGGCATTCCTTGAAAAATCTGAAACGAGATCAGGAAATTAATTTTTCCAAGGATAATTCTTCCAGATTTTTTTTTTTGTTAAACGCATACAAGAAGAGATCGAGATCCAAATTAATAACAGATTAAGAGAGATCTGATGAATCCAAGAAATAAATTATTACGACTCCATTTCTTGGATCTGATGCTGAGTGTGGCGGTGGTAGCGTTTCTTCCGCGGCCGCTGGTTCTGATCCTGGTCGTCGCCGGAGGCGCCCTCGATGTTCTCGCTGCCGGCGGACTTGCTCTCGAAGTCGCCGTCCTCGCGGGCCGCCCGGGCCATCTCGCTCTCCGCGGCCGCCATCTCCAACAGCTGGTGGTTGCTGCCGTGCTGGTACTGCAGAGGGATCTGCTGGCCTCCCTCCAGCAAGTTCGGCTTCAGAAAAAAAAAATATAAAAAAAATAAAACAACGTAACACCATGAATCACAAACAATCATCTCCTTCTTCTTTGAGATTAAAGTGCAAACTAACAAATCATGACAGAATTACTATAAATCAAGAAAAAACTTTTAAGATAAAAAAAACTGATTAATCAAATTAAATACCTGGCTGAGGGACAAGACTGAGGAAGAGCCAAAGCTGGTGCCTGTGTTCCTCCCCATCATGGAAGCTGCTGATTGCTGTCTTGCAGGTATCATGATCCCCACAGGCATATTTCTCTAAACTAAACCCTAATTACTAGCTAGAAATCTCAACAAGGAGAGAGAGAGAGAGAGAAAAAGAAGATATACAGGTGCAACAGCTCTTAACTACAAGACAATTACTTAAAGAAGATACACATGAAGAAGAAGAAGAAGAAGAAGAAGAAGAAGAGGAAACACCGTAGCTGATGAAATATATGTCTATCTACGAGTCACCACAGGTTGCTCTTCTGATGATTCTACTCTAACTTCCTCAGTTCGGTTTCAGAGAAAGGGAAAGAGCAGGAGAAGAGAAGCCATGAGAGAGGGATCTGAAGAAGAAGAAGAAGAAGAAGAAGAAGGGGAAAGGGAGAAGATAGGAGGAGAAAGAGGGATGAGGAGTTATTGTACAGCGTATTGAGAGGGTGCAATTGCATTTATTGAGAGGGTGGAGTAATTAGGGTTGAGAGAGAGTGATGGAGAGAGAAGGAAAGGTCTCCTTTGTGGGCGTCCATTTTTCTCATTTAAATTATTCCAGGTATTTAGTGAAAAGGACGATATATATCTTATCTATACATTTACATTTTTCTCGTAATTATTGATCGATCCATTTTTTATCTCATGGATTTTTTAATTTCAAAATTACTCCCTTTTGTTTAACTTAGTTTGAATTTAATCTCTTATCCATCTATACTTCATCATTTTGTGATATTTACTTTTTTGTTGTTATTCTAGTTGAGGTAAATGGAATTGATACATTGGAACTTTGTAAGATAGAAACTTTTATGTTTGTAAACTCATAGATGAGTTTCTTGCCGATAAAGAACTCATCTCTAGGATGAATGTAACGATCTATCGTAACGGGTTCTTGTGTTCCATGAATCCTACTTCAAATTCCTCAACTCTTAGATCCTCTAACAACTTACCGCGAAGAGCAATTGTCGCTCCATGGTCGGTGTGCCACTCTGTTGCCTAATGAAGTCATAGTCGGAGAGGATTCCCGGGCATTCTAGACAAAAGATGGCTTGTGAGAGTCCCCTCCCTACACAGTTTAGAGTAGGTAAGTTAAACTACTCCAGGCTTTATATAACACACAAACAACAAAATGAATTATCATATAGAATTTAATAACTAGCATACAATAATATTTTTTAAAAAAAATTATCATTTATCATTATCATTATGAACTTTGAGAGATTAATATTTTAGTTAGATGATAAATTTGTAGTGTTAAAAATTAAGGTAGAATAATCTATTTATCTATTTGGCAGTGTGTGACAACATTTGGTCCAATTCCAAACCCTAGAAAATTCAAAGTCTCCAACCCTCATGATGTAGAGTTGCCATGCTCACTTTCCTATTGAGACTCTCCCAACTCCCTCATTAAATGAGTCCCTGACTTCTCATTAAATGAGAGGAGCCCAATGCATGTAATTTGTTTGAATTCATTATTATTATTATTATTATTATTTAAGGAAAAAATACATAATATTTACACATACAAATACACTTCATCAAGTATATAGCATAAGACTCTCACTTTGATATTAGTTTGTCAATCGAAACTTGAAGATAGTTGACTAGGTCGTAGGAGATAATTTATCAAATTTAAGTCATAGATTGAACTTGTCAACCACACTTACCCTTCATTTAAATCCTACTCTTCATCTATCATGACATGGTCAATCTTGTCTTATCGATTCCACTTTGTTAGTGCAAGGCCTACATATGTGTTAGACTTGTTTTTAGTCGTTATCCAATCCATGGATTATGGTGTCACCACGAGTAAGGTACACTCACTATCATTAAAGATATATATGGCTTAAGTCACTCCAACCATGTACATAATGTAAATCAAACATTTTACCCTCCAATAATTCATTGAAGATCTAATGCACACGGATATACGTATCTTTTGGATTTCTTCCTCATCATTAAACCCTAAATACTCGAAAGATGCACTACCAAAGAACACATTTGTTTTTCAAAGTACTCCCTTTGTCCAATCTACTTTGTCTCGTTCGATTACTTTCTAATTAACTAGTCAATTTGATATATTCAACTAATTAAGTTGTGAAATAGGTTTTTGTGGCTTCTAGCAATTAATTAAGGATCTTTTGTTTGTATCTTTAATTAGTCTTAAACTTATGAGAAGAGGCCTGTTGGAGTATTTAAGGGAAATGCCAAAAAGTAATTAATGAGACAACTTTGATTTAAATCAGTGTTTTGTGAGCATCTATTTATTGTTGTCTTTTAATTAAAAGAGACATGAGGATTCAATTAGTGGCAACAAACAAGTTTTTTTCTTCTTCTTTCATATAATTCATGAATAACATTTCTATGAATTAGTTATAATTAAGCACTAAAAAGGATTAACTTGTATCTTTTTAATATTAGAGATGATAAATATTTGTTGTTTTCCTTCCTTTCCGAAGTTAATGCCATCATTTTGTTTGAATGTAAAACAAGAATTAAATACTTGGCAATTAATGGAAGAGGATGGTCATTCAACTAGTTGACTTGGAATTGATTAAATTGGCAAATCTTTGACAAAAATCACCCCAAGTCAACTTAAACTATATAAATATTGTCATGGAATAAATGAGGTTTAGTTTGAGAATTCAATTCAATCATGATGGTGGTTTAATGAGGGGAGAACATGGACAAATAAGTTGTTCTTTGACAATAAGTTTAATGAGGAGGGCACATGTGTTTGAATGGTACTTGAAATAAGGATTTCGATCGATCTAAGCATTGAGTTTGGGATTCATTTTGATTGATTTTATAATTTATAGCTTACAAAGTATGGTTTGTTCATAGATTATCTCTACAAATTGCACAAGAGAGTTCTAACATGCATATAATTCTTTTTTCCTATGAATGACTACTCGTAACAAGATAGACAGAGCGCTAAGAAGATGAACAAGTCGTACACAAATCAAAGGATCTAAAGGAGACTCAATGATAGAAAACATGTATAGGAGAAAATAAGTTTGTGTTTTTTAATAAGGTCATTAAACAAAGATAATACTCATTTGACAATATACTCTTTTTTTTCCCTTTAAATATAAAATAAATACAGTATAATTGTACGAATTTGACTCATTATAATTCTTCGTGCGTACGACTACAACTACAATGCCCTTCTTTCCTATTTGACTTCCTTTTCATTGATGTTCTTCTTCCATCGTTTGAGAAGTTTCAATTGATGGTCGTTGAAAAGGCACACTCAATATCGTATTCATATATATATATATATAAAAGGATTGCCGGCCATCTCTCTCTATATGTAGAGAGAAGATGGCAAACTCCTTCCATGAGCTAATGGAGAAGCCTGCAGAAGTCGAGCAGTCGGAGGCCAGCTCGGTTTGCTCAGGCACTACCTCTCAAGAGAGCAGCTGCTGGGCTTCCTACATCGATAACTTTGTCGCGGACGAGGAGGAGGAGGAAGAGAAAGAGGAGGAAGAAGAATCTAACTCCTTGGAGGATACTGCCACCTCCAATAACTCCAATTCTGCTGTTACAGTACTTACACCTCCTCAAGTAGGAAATAACAACGAAATCATCTTCTTTTTTGTTGTTGTTGTTGTTGTTTTTTGTCTTCAAACTGAATCTGCCTGAAAAGTGATGATTCTTGTCTTTGTTGACGAGGTGGAGTCTTCTCCAAAGAGTACTGAGGAAGAAGGAACTTTGCTTGGTCTCCAGTAGCTTGTAAATAGAGAGAAGAATTCTAAATGTTGTTCATACAATTTAAATGTGTTTAGCAGGTAGGTGAGAGGTCATTTGTGGTTAATTAATTATGCTAATTAATTACCCTCATGTAACTTCAATTTATACAAACTCGATGTCAATATTCCTTGATTTGGATGATGAGCTTGTTGATACACTCCTTTAGGTATTCATAAAACTCTTGAGTTCTAAGAGCTTTCAAACATGAAGGAAGATGTTAATGTGTAAAACAGTAAGCATTAAGTATGCAAAACAGGTTATACAATGTGGAATAAATTCTATATATCCTTTGCTATATATACCATCTTAAATTTGTTTTGTTTTTCAATAAATACAATTTCAATTTTCTATCTAATACTTTCATTTTATATCGGTCTATTCTCGTATATTTGTACAAGTTTTAATTTAATTAACATTCAACTCAATATAATATCTCTCTCTTTTCAATTTCAATCACATCTCTCTTAATTCCTTTGTCATTCTACAAAAACATCTTAAATATTTAAAAAATTTAATTACAAATACCTCATTATTTTCTATCTTAATAATAATTATCTTATTACATTTAAAATTATTAAATTTAAATTTTATATATTTATCACTGGCTTCAACAATATATAAAGAATAATTCCCTAGCTTTGTATTAGCTTTCAAGAACAGGTAGTTGTTTATCACTGTTATTCTCCCTCTAAACTGCACACAATAGCATGATTCTTAGAAACGGATGTGGAACAGTTAAAACGAGCGTTCTAAAATAGGAATGTCCCATGTTATTCCAAAGTTTCGGTAAATAATATGATTTGTTTTGGAATGCCGTTCTTGAATTTTATAAAGGCAAAAGGACGAAATGGCTGAAACGGAGCTGCAGCCACATGCAGCTTTCTCTTGAGCAGCGGCTCATGGCGGTCGGCTGTCGGCGGAGATTATTCTCCAGTTACTCGCGATGAAAATTCGACAGTGAAACTTGTGATACGTCGGGAAGAGGAAAACAAACTGTAACAGAGAGAACATTATTTTTGTAGTGGTCGGTACAGATTATTGTTGGTTACTCGCGAGCAGAGCGACGCTAATTCGGACAGCAACAGAAGCACTATTAAAACTGTATATTAATAAATTAAACCAACTCTCAATTTAAATTTAAATTTAAATTTAATAAAATAATGAAATTATCCTCTAAAAATATTCTATAAAATTTATTTAAAATTTAAAAAATTCTAAATAAATTCTATATATTTTTATTTATTTTAATTAACCTATTATTATTAATCAAATTAATGTTATTATTATTATTATTAATTTGATTATTAAATTTATTTAAATATATATATATATATATATATAATATCCTGCACATCCTTATACAGGCAACTGTGGGCAACAACCTACATAGGCATCTAATGCAACTTTGAGCGATATTTTTTAATCTCTCTTCCTTTGTGCGAGCTATTTTTTTAGCTCCGATCCTTCATTTTTGTTCCCAAAACTTCAGATCTAAACTTCTCTTCCTCTCCTCTCTTTCTAGGGTTCCCTAAACCCTAAAGTTCACGCCGCCCACATTGCCTCTCCTACGATCCCTCGCTTCAGTCGTTCGTTCTCGCACCATCTTTCCGTGGATCCCTCGCTTCCGCCGCTCGTTCCCACACCATCTTTTCGTGGATCCCTTACTATCGTCGTTTGTTCCCTTCTTCACCGTTGTCTCTCTCTTAAGTATCTGTAACTATAAAATTTGGTAATCCTTTTATTTCTGCTATAAGTTTATTTTTCTGTAATATATATTGGTCATCTCCCTCCCTTCTTTTTGTACTCAGTTTTCAGAATGACGCAAGAAAGTGTTGCAAAAGTATATTGAGTGTTTGTCTTTTACCATCGTAGTTTCTAAGAATCAGATGTTTAAAAATCAGGTGTTCACTTTGATGCTTGATTTCGGAGAACATCACCACTCTGAAAGTAAGTCAAGACTATTTTGAACATAATGCTGCCAGTTTTCAAAATTAAGCCTAATGTGGTACTGATTTTTTAAAACCAGTACCACATCTAATTCATTCTTATTTTTTTTAAAAAAAATTTGGGTTTGTTGAAGTTAGATAGGATTGTTAACTTCTTCTGTTCATGTAAAAACAGAATATTCTCATGCTTTATGATTATATATGGAAAACTAAGTCTGTTAATAGTTAAGAAGTATATTGGTTTAAGTTTTTTATTATCTTTTTCTATTCATGTAAAAATAAAATATTATGATTTTTTAAAACCAACACTACATCCAATTCATTTTTTTTAAATCTAAGTCTTTTGAAGTTAGATATGATTATTAACTTCTTTTGTTCATGTAAAAACAGAACATTCTCATATTTTATGATTACACATGAAAAACTAAGTTTTTTAATAGTTAAGAAGTAGATTGGTTTAACTCTTTTATGATTATATTTTAGTGTATTCGAATATAAATATTTTTAGTCTCACAAAAGATACAGACTTTGAAAATTCATTCTGATATAAAGAATAAATTCAAAAATTCATTCTATGTAAATCATGTATTATTTTATGGTTATTACAATTTACTTACATTAATTTGCATCATACATATGTTTATATACGAGGACTGGACATGCCCCATATCTCAACCAAGTTGAAGTTCCCTTAGTATTGGGATTAGGAGTGTTTCCTTAATCTATAATTGTGTCAGACATCACATTTAACTCATTTGTCCTTGGTGTAGATAATTTTTCTCATGTGAATTGAAATTTTTAACTCTTGATTGATATTTTATAATTGTCATATTTTTAACAAAGGTTTATAATTTTTTATGAAACTTAGCTCTGCATGTGAATTATACTAATATTGACAGTAAAATAATATCATTGGATAGAAGTCATTGATGTTGTTATTCATAAAATGCTCACTAACAATTGAAATAAGATATTGAGTATAAAGAACCCAAGAGGCCACGTTGTTGCTGGTTTTGCAAGACCTGATTTTGCAATATCAGTATCATGAACTGTGTCACTTGGCATACGACCATAACTTCTTGTGGGAGACTCAAAATCATGATTGGAGGTCATATATACATCCTAGACACTTACCCCTTACATCCCATGTCAAAATTTTAGAAATCCAAGCCCCTTAAGTCAATCAATGAGTTTCGGTCAAAACTCATTGATGGACTTAGAGAGCTCAGATTATACATATTCCAAGTCCTATGATTCACATGACTCACGAGAGTCCAAATATGTCCTTATTTATTATTTTTAGGCATTCCCATCATTGATCCAAACGAGTTTAATTCTTTTTGTATACAATGGTGTTGTTCTTGCAAAACCAGCACCACATTAGTATTGATTTTCGAAAACCAACATTAGACTTTCTGATGAGAATCCATGGCCACGTTGGTGATGATTTTACAAGACCAACACCAATGTGGTGTTGGTCTTGCAAGAACAACACCATGAACCGTGTCACTTGGCACACGACAATAGCTTATTGTGGGAGACTCATAACCATAATTAGAGGTCATATATACATCTTAGACACTCGCCACTTCCATTCTATACCAAAATTTCAGAATTCCAAGCCTCCTAGGTTAATCAATGAGTTTTAGTCAAAATTCATTGATGGACATAGAGAGCTTAACTCGAACTCATTCCAAGTCCTATGGGTTCGCATGGCTCACGGGAGTTTAAATATTCCCTCATTTATTATTTTTAGACCTTTCCATCATTGATCCAAACAGTTTGAATCTTTTTGTACATTGCTGATCTTCGAAAATCAACACCAGGATTACTGATGAGAACCCATCACCATATTGGTGTTAAATACGATAAATAAAATAATAATAATAAAATATTAAGTGGGGATTAAGAAATAATCTTACAGAATTTTTAGAAATTTTTCGGGATTTAAACCAAATTTATTTGACATCGTTTAAGGGGATAAATCTATTAGGCTTTGAGAAAGTCTATTTGAAATATCAATTAAGCTGTGAGTTAATTGATTTCATTAAACATAAGGTTGTAATGAAATAACCTAAGTTGGTTATATTTATACCTAAGTTTCATTTTCTCTCCCTTAACTCACCCAATCCCGATCTAGCCGCCTCTTCCCCTCTTTTTCTCCCGATCTCTGCCACACCCTCTCCACCGTCGTTTTTCTCCCTCGTCTCACCAATGGAAGCGGAGCTCCGGTCAACACCACCAGCCACGGCCAGCAGATCGCCGTCACCGGTTATCGCTGCCAGTCTGAAGCTAGGCCCCGATCCTCTTTCCCCTCATAAGCTCCTCTTCTCTCGACCTCCACCGCCACACCTCTGCTCCAGCTACCATCGCAGTCTGGGGTCATTGTCGGTCAGCAGCGTTCGCAGTCGAGGCCACACTGCTAGGCTAGGTCACCTAGATCTACGCTAGCCACGACCTACTCTGCCTCGTCTAGTGCAACCCACCAGCTACAGATCGGATTAGATCTAACCCATTGCTGACGTTACCCTCCATTGGCAGACATCACCAGCTGTAGCAGCCGACCACAATAGCCACTAAGTCTTCCCCTATCTTTGCTGGCTAGCTACTAGATCGAGCTAGATCAGATCTGATTTTGCTCCCTGGCCACTTTGCTCTAGCCATCTATTCTGCTCTAGCCATCAGCAGTAACTCGAGCTAATTCAGTAGCTCCTACCACCTCTACTCCATCCGTCCCAGAGTTGCCAGTCACTCTGTATCAGTCACCCATATATCAGATCAGTTTCGGCCATTACCGGGGTTGACTGCTACTATTCAGGCCATCTCAGTTCCGCTGGTAGTCGTTTACGGGGAGGAACCATTGGGTAACGAGTTTCTTTACCTTATGGATGCTATGAGTTTCGATAATTAGTGGATAACTTGTTTTGGTGTGTTGACATTGGGGGTTAATGTATACCTAAACAAAGTAGTTACGTTTTAGACCCAAATTCTAGGATTTCATATACTAATAGATCTGAAATCAATTCAACTCTTCGAATTTCGATGTATGGATCTAGGGAGTGTGAGATAATAAGGATGATCTAAGTAGGATTTTTCTAAACGTTTAAGATTTAGTTGTAATTTGTGTTCTATGTTGTAGGATTCTGATTTGAAGCAGAATCTCAGACGTGAAGACTTTCAACACGATCTATGATTTTGAGGCGGGTATTTCTTCCCTTGCTCTCTTTAGTATATATTGATCTTAGTGCATAATTTACTACTTTGAATAGATAGCTGTATTTATTTTGATTCTATTCACTTGCTACATGAGTTTGATACCTGTTGCTTGTACTTGGAGTTGATCGATTTATATTCATGCAGTCTCTTTTGTTTTTCCTATCTTATAGTTTGTACACGTGTGTGGTGTGCACGATAGGAACATGCTTATGTGTTGTGTAATCATCTAGTGGCTAGACACGCGTGTGACGTGTACTTATGTTCATCTACTAGTTCCATGTATACTCATGCCAAGTAGTTGTTAGACACGCGTGTGACGCATATTTATGTTCATATGCTAGTTCTCTGTATATTCATGTCATGTAGTTGTAAGCACGTGTGTGACGTGTATTTAGAATATTTATCCTGTGTATCATTACATACATTTATGTTTTGTATATGTGGACACGTGTGTGACGTGTACCTTACTTATTTAGCATTGTTGCATGCATTTGTGAACACGTGGGTGATGTGTATTGTAGGTGATATGATATATTAGGATCTCTGATTGGTAGTATATAAACACGTGTGTGATGTGTATTATAATTAATCTGTTTTAACTAGATGTGATCTTGTATATTGCATAGATATGCATATACGAGGATGAGATTATTTATATTCCCCTCGTCCTGTTGTTTGACTGTATGCATCCGATCTATGGATGAATTGAGATTTTCTCTACCAGATAGGGATTGTATACCTTGAGCTGCCCATGAGACCAGCCGTGGTAGAGCGTTTCTCATGTAGCTCATAACTAGATAGCTACCTCCTGTCTACCCACGAGACCAGTCATAGTAGAGTGTTTCTCATGTAGATAGGGACCCTGACATTTCAGACTGCCCACGAGACCAGTCGTGGTAGAACATTTCTCATGTAGTCCATAGCTGACGAGCGGGGTGTCTTGGCATCTTTATACCTTGTGGTGGAATATTGCTCTCATATATAATGATTTATTATGGTGGAGCGTTGCTCCCACATATGTTGATTGTATTCTGATACTTGCATTGTTATATGCATATGAGATGTTGTACCCATGTTAATCATTACATGTGACTACTCATAATACTGTGTGCAGTTGAGTAGAGTGATGGTATAGTAGATGCATACATGTGTATTTCTGGTTGGTGAGTATAATTTTCTTTAAGACTGTATACCTTTGAATCTCCTTACTGCTTAGATATCATGCACTATCTTTCTTATATCCGCTGAATATTTCTTTTATACCCACTACCCCTTGCTTTCCATTTTATCCCCAGGATAGCAAGTATATGTTGATTGGGTCACTTGGAGGATTCTGTCTGCGCTGTCCCATCCACATCAAGCGTTGGTTTATCCATTTCGTTTCGGTTTGTTTTGCTTCCGCATTTGCTTATTGAACTTGTGTTGTAATAATTGATTTGTATTTGGACTTTTTGGTTTACTCTGGTTATGTACTTGATGTTTTAAGCTATGCCGCATGCAATCGAGTTTTGGTTTTATAGTAGGATGGTTCCCTTTGTTTGTTTTTATATTGTTATGATTATCCTGGTGGAGTATTATTATTACACTGCGTGGTTGTGTTTATATGAGTTTTGTAGACTCATATCATGTTGTATCTAAAATTGTCACTAGGGGGTATATCATATTGTATCTATGATTATCACACGGGGGGACTGTCCGTATCGTCAATCATGTGTATTTTTGAGGCGTGACAATTGGTGCTCGTTTTGCAAGACCAGCATCATGAACCATACCACTTGACATGCGTCCATAGCTTATTATGGGAGGCTCAAAACCAAAATTGGAGGCTATATATACATCTTAAGCACTCACCCCTTCCATTCCATACCAAAATTTTAGAATTTAAAGCCCCTTAGGTCAATCAATGAGTTTCGATCAAAACCCATTGATGGACCTAGAAAGCTCAGATTAGACTCATTCCAAGTCTTGTAGATTCACATGGCTCACAGGAGTCTAAATATATCCTCATTTACTAGTTTTAGACATTCCTAGAAATGCTTCAAACAATTTGAATCTTTTTGTACACAACGGTGCTGGTCTTGCAAAACTAGTACTGCGTTAGTGTTGATCTTCGAAAACCAACACTAGACTTTCTGATGAAAATCTATGGCCATGTTGGTATTGGTTTTGTAAAACCAACACCAACGTGGTGCTGATTTTGCAAGACCAACACCAACGTGGTGCTGATTTTACAAGACCAGCATTACGACCCGTGCCACTAGACACGCGGTCATAACTTATTGTGGGAGGCTTAGAACCATAATTAGAGGCTATATATACACATCCTAGATACTCACCCCCTTCATCTCATACCAAAATTTTAGAATTCCAAACCCCTTAGGTCAAGCAATGAGTTTCGGTCAAACTCATTAATAGACCTAGAAAGCTTAAATCAGATTCATTCCAAATCTTATGGGTTCACATGACTCACGGAAGTCTAAATATGCACTCATTTACTATTTTTAGACTTTCCCAACAATGCTCTAAACGATTTGAATCTTTTTGTACACAATGGTGTTGGTCTTGCAAAATCAGCATCACGTTATTGCTGATCTTCGAAAACCAGCACCTGACTTTCTAATGAGAACCAATGGTCACGTTGTTGCTTGTTTTGCAAAACCAACACCATGAACTGTTGTACCACTTGACATGCGGCCAAAGCTTGTCGTGGGAGGCTCAAAACTATAATTGGAGGTCATATATACATCCTAGACACATTTCTCATCCACCTTTCTGTGAGATCTTTCCCTACTCACTTCCTACAGTGAATCCACTACTACAAAATGAGCCTAAGGTATCACTTTGGGAGCAACACTTTAATAAATTATTGTCATATATCAAATTTTGGAGAAAACATGCAACACTTTCAAATAAGTGTTGCATTATAATTAAAATGC
>JBBUKS010000042.1:3057873-3068792 GCA_038050645.1 Hedychium gardnerianum
CTTGAATAATTACTTTTGTCGTATGCAAAGTAGAAATTCGAATTTCTTTTATACGATTGACGTAGATGAAGATTGTCTCATAAGAAATATATTTTTGGCTGATGCAAGATGTAGGGCTTCATATGAGTATTTTTCTAATGTCATTACATTTGATACTACATATCTGACAAATAGTTATGATATGTTGTTTACTCCGTCTGTTGGAATAAATAATCATGGTGAATCTGTGTTACTTGGTTGTGGTTTGATATCTAGAGAAGATTCTGAAACCTTCACTTAGCTATTTAAATCATGGTTGACATGCATGAGAGGACTAGCATCACGAGGTATTATTACGGATCAATGCAAAGCCATGGAAATTATAATTCTTGAGGTATTTCCAGACTCTCATCATCGCTTATGTCTTTGGCATATTATGGAAAAAATTCTAACCAAGTTTGGTAGTCATGCCAACTATATATAAGTTGATAAAGAAAAACTTGAAGAATATTGTTTATAATTCTTTGATTTCTGAAGAATGTGATAGCAATTGAAAAAAATTGATTGAAGATTTTATTTTGGAGAAAAATGATTGGTTGAATTTTTTATGGAGTTGTCGTCATAAGTGGATGCCTGTGTACGTGAAGGATAAATTTTGGACAGGGATGTCGACAAATTAAAAAAGTGAGAGTATGAATGTCTTTTTTGATGATTATGTTCATTCGAAAATAACTTTGAAGCAATTTGTTGAACAGTATGACAGTGCTTTGAAAAGCAAGATTGAAAAGGAAAATAATTTTAATTTTGCGTCTTTCAATTCAGTCATTCCGATCGTTAGTGGTCATCCAATTGAAAAGCAATTTCAAAGTGTCTACACTAGCAAAATATTCAAATTGTTTCTGGATGAAATGAGGGGTTTGATGTTTTGTAACACTTCATTTGTGAATAAAGAAGGGTCAACTATCTTATATGAAGTGGTGGAAATTGTATTGGAAAAAGAGGGAGCAACTCCAAAAGATGTTTCATTGTTGGTACAATATAGTGAGGTAGAATGTGAGATGAAGTATTTGTGTCGTCTCTTTGAGTTTCGAGGAATTTTGTATAGACATTTGATTTCTGTTCTTGTCAAAAGAAATGTCACTACAGTTCTAGTAAATTATATTTTGGAACGATGGCGCAAAGACATTAAACGTGAGTATCAAGACATCACTAATATTTATGATGATTCTTGTTATCATGAAGAAGAAAGACAAAGATATAATAATCTTCAACCCTTGTTACAAGAAGTGCATCAGCTTGGGCCAAAAAATCATGAGAGGCTCTCTGTTTTAACGGGGATATTGAAAGAAGCAAAACAAGGACTTATAGATATTAACATTGTTGATTCGTTGGATGGTGATCAAGATAGAGATACATGGGATACATGGGGCAATCTAGAATTGAGAGCAAGAAGTTTCACACTCCAATAAAATTAAGATCCCGTGGGAGTCCACCAACGAAAATAAAATAATCCAAAATTAAACAAATCGTGAAAAAGGCGACGGCAAAGAGTAGAAAAAAGGTTTGGTTGAATTGATTATACTTCTTTACTACATACAATTACATACAATGAATATGGAGTTTTAGTTA
Source organism: Hedychium gardnerianum (assembly GCA_038050645.1). Lineage (NCBI taxonomy): Eukaryota > Viridiplantae > Streptophyta > Magnoliopsida > Zingiberales > Zingiberaceae > Hedychium > Hedychium gardnerianum. The sequence continues at coordinate 3,059,482 of JBBUKS010000042.1, forward strand.
TTACGTTCTTTACTAATCTCCTCATTTTCCTTTTTGTGGTTAGGTTGTAGCTGAATCAGTTGTATGTTCAACAATTTGACAAGGCGCATGAAGAAACTTGTGACAATGATGTGTCTTTGTCAATGATATGGGTTGTTATTCTCATTCAACTCCGTAGTTCTGAATGTGGTGTATAGAATGTATTTTTGGTTATGTTTTTCTCATCCTTACACTTTTAATGTAGTTCTTGCCAATGAGAAAATTGTCCATTATTTGAGTGCACTTTCTGTGCTTTGATCTGATCTGATTCAAATTGAAGAGTTGATTCTGTTTCTTTTTTTTTTCTTTTTATGTTTCCCTAAGAGAGTGCCCGACTTGACAAGGAGAGAACAAAGAGTGAAAGTGTTTATATGTCGACAATTCCACATTACATCCAAACAATAACATAGTACTAATACGAGGCAACCTAAGCAATAACTTCCTGCAAGAAGTTGATATGTTTCTCTTTTTTTTTCTTTTTCTTTCTACCAAATCATTTTGTTGCAATGTTCTATATATTTGTAGTTCAACGCTGCACCCTGAGTTGCAGCGTTCTAAACCAGACCTAATAACCACATCGGAACAACGCCACTTTTGCGACCAACTGAAAGTGCTTCTAAAATTGGGGGTAAAATAACACAAAACATTACAATTCAGTTTATACTCATTGTACCTGCCAACACACACGCATAGCCCTGACAAACAACGTTTCATAGCAAAAGCTCTATAATTACCCACCAACACACAAATAACACTAAATTGCTCTATAATTACCAAACGAACTACACATATACTATCATCACATCTTATCAAGTGCTAGATGTTCATTCCTTAACTACTTATTTGATGGTGAGGAAGTCGCGCGCATGACAACCCATATTATCCAACCAATCACGACCACGAGTATTTGTCTAATTCTTCTCTTTGTAGTATTCAATTCAAGGAGTAGCTTGCAATTGTTGGTCTTCAGCTCCTTCATAGTATTCTCTGCACTTCTAGCATCAGCCTCCAACTTATTTATTCTTCTTAGCAATCCTGGTATTACTTGTGTCGATCCACTGCACATCTTAGCATCATCCCAAGCCCAGAAATCACACCCTCCACTCTGCTATTCCAAGTTATTTATGAGACTTGCTGTTCAAAGTCATGCACGAAAGAAAGTGCCAAATTATGTTTACCCTACCCTACCTCAAATAGCGAACATATGGCAAATCTCCTACCTGGGTTATCATCAGTCCATGAGGTGATGATTTTCGCCATTAGTCCACATCTGCATTTTGGTAGATTGGTGGTGTAGTACTTGGGCATTTTTAACAGTCTTTTTTTTTTTTCAATCCTCTTCCAATAGCTTTTCTCCGATCAACGTTCCCTTTTTCAACTCTGACAGACACTCTCGAGTCCTATACAATTTACGACCTTCAACAAATTGATACAAGAGTATCCAACAATATAATCAATTTATGTCATCCGATACGTCTATATTCTTTTTCGAGTAATGACGAAAAGAAAACAAGATTATCAGCCTCCCTTTTGAGCGGATCAAGACTACCAACAAAGAAGATGATTAATTCGTGGACTCCTAACGCAGTTGCACTCTATTCAAAGTCTGGACGAGAAGGAATCAACTTTATAATAGCCGTCAAAACACTAAAATTGGTCTTTTAACATTTTCTTTTATTTGTTTTAAATTTTTAGGATTAGTTTTTTTTTCTAAAAGTTAATTTAAATTTTATCTCCTATTTTTTAAGAATTAATTTTCTTTTCTAAAACTTAGTTTAGATTTTATCTTTATGATTAATTTTTTTTATTTTTTTTTCTGTTATAACATTTTTTTATTTCTTAGGCTATTTAAACAAGGGTTAGTCTCTTGTAAAAACATGTTTAGTTAAATATATGTTAAGTTTAGATGTTGAGTTTAATTTTGATTTGAATACAAATTATTTTCGTTTAAATCTAGGGGCGGTTCCTCTTTGTTGGCGAATCCCCTTCTTCCTACGCTTTCTCTGCAACCTCTTTTCAAACGTCGCACCCGGAATTTTTCTCCCCTGCGCCACAAATCCAACAACAATTTATTTGTAATTTGTCCCAATCGAAAATAGCTACACTAGAAAATAATCAGTGAGTTGAGTGCATAGATGTCTACAACTTTTACCTTAATATTTTGTATAAAAACATCAAATACTCCATTCATGAAGGACCATCAACGAACAAAAAATGAAAACCATTAGATCTGAAATAAAAACCCGAGCACAAACCTTGTGATTTTTGTTAGACGAGGGGCAAAAAATAAAACGGTGAAAACGAGAAGAAGAAAAAACCCCACAAAGGAACAGAGGACGGGGCTGGGTCGACGCCTCCAGGTTCGAACGGAGCTGGGTCGACAAGACGAAGCTCGAATTGGGCTTGGTAAAGACTGAAATCAACGATAAAAAAATCAGAAGGCAAGGCTGCGGTGGAGACTATATGTCGAATGAGGGGAGAAAGGGAGAAAAAGAGAAAGAAGGCTGAAGGGTAAGAAAGAAAGAAAGGCAAAGAACAAAAAACGAGAGAAGAAACAAATCGACCAGCCAGCTATGCTCCCCTGGATGTTCACATCGTTCACGTTAATTTTCATGTTCCCATTTCACGTAGCGTATCATTTCTGATATACATTTTCCCCACGTGTTGTTTACAAATTATTTTTTTTCTTTTTAAAAATTATTCATAAAAATAAATATAAAAAAAAATTATTTGTCATGCATGATTCAGTTTAGTTGCAACATGAGAGATCAATCTTTCTAATTATTAGATAACAAGAAAAGGTCGAAACATAAATAGATCAATGCCAAATTACTTTCTAGAATTTATCAGATTAACATTTCCAGAATAACAAATCTAATGGCATAACAAAATGAACACAAATATGAATCTTGATCGCATTGGAACTCCAGTAGAAATAACAAAATCTGGCAAAGCTTAAGAATCACAATGTTGATATCTAAGTTAAGATGGCATACTTTCTCAGGGGGAAATACATTGCCCTTTTCTTCTCACGTTCTGTCTTCAAAGACTCCTGCATTTGTTGGGTGAAGAATAAGCACAATGAGGCAAAAAAAAAAACAAAAATTAAAAAATGCAGATAATTTCTCAATCTACACTCTAGAAAATATTTTATCATGACATAAAATTGGTGTAGATTACAGCAAGTCTAACTAGTTTTTGTAGTTCTTGCCTAGAAAACACAGGATAGTTCTTGCTGAGAAAAAACCTCCTAATCCTTAATGGTTGACAATTAAGTGCGGAGTAGCAAACAGAGGATTTTGTAGGGAGAAAAATATCGACAAGAAGAAGAAATGTCGAAGGCTGCCTGGGGGATATCACAAGGAGATAAGCAGAGTCCCTTCAAAAAAGGCGGCCTCAGGGAGAAACCTTTGCTTTAATGTTTGCCTCCTAACTAAACCAGATGGGACAAGAGCTTTCGCCACCACATGGCTACTCAAAGAGGCAATGTAAACACAGGATAGTTCTTGCCAAGAAAAAACCTACTAATCCTTAATGGTCGACGATTAAGTGCTGAGTAGAAAACACAGGATTTGTTGTTGTTGACTTGTTTTTGCAGGCAGAAAAAGAACGACAACAAGAAGAAATGTCTAAGGCTGCTTGGGGAGATATCACAAGGAGATTCATGCAGTCCCCTCAAAAAAGGCAGCCTCAGGGAGAAACCTTTGCTTTTCTGTGCGCTTCCTAACTAAACCAGATGGCACAAGAGCTTTCACCGCCACTTGGCTACTCAAAGAGGCGATGTAAACACAGGATTAGCTCTTACCAAGTAGACACACTCTAGTCCTTAACGGATGACGCACTGAGATACTAAATATATGAGTAGTTATTTAAATAAATAAATGATGTTCAAGGCTGTTTGGAGGATACCACATGAAGATAAGTGATGGAATCCCCTCAAAATGTCTCGCAGGGAGAAAACTTCCCTTTTCAGTGCACCTCCTAACTAAGCCAGATGGCTCTAGAGCTTTTGCCACCACATGGCTACTCAAAGAGGCAACGAAAATACAGGATTAACATTGGAGGGCACCTACATGTGAAGATATGTGATTTCCAATGTATGATCGATGACAATGATAAAGATGGAACAAAGCATCAAGAACATAGTGCAATAGAGCACATGGCAAGGGATCAAAGAACAAAAAAGTGTCTATCCTTTTCAAATGCAACCAACAAAAAGCCCAAGACTAACAATAACAAATCATTTTCTAATTGTCTCTTCTTGAGGGTGCTGGGCATGATTTGAGGAAGTGAAAAAATGAATTGTCACTCACTGACATGATGAGGAAAGATGCCGAGGGACTAGATAAAAGGTGATAGTGGCAACACAGTAACCACAATGCAACGCCTTTGGTGACTCATGTGCAAACGAGTATGATTAATGAAGGGAACAACATGGAGTAGGATTCCTGCTCAAGACTACTGAATCATCATGTCTTCAATAAAAATTCCTGTTCTTGCTCTAGATCCTATACACAAATGATTGTCAAGTTAATAGTTACTGATAAAATCAGGAAAAACTACAAAGTACTGAGATTTTGCAGATAAAATTAAGGATAACTGTGAAATCTTTAACAAAATCACACAGTTACATAAATTTTGAAGGCGATCTTACAAAAACTTAATGAGCTATAAATTCCACATGACATAATCTGTCATTTTGACTCTCCATTGTATCTCTAATAATCAAGTAAACCATATATCAAATTTTTTTGGAAATAAAAGTTATTCAAATCCTAAAAGTCAAGAGTGTGCTGGATTTATTACCAAATAATACATATATGTATATGTATAGATTTGTTAAGAATAAAACATAGTGACAAAATTTGTTTAAACCACAAAAGATAATACTAAATTTAGCAATAAACCATTAAAAACATAGCTATTTGCCATATGTTCATCATCCTTAAAAAAGAGGCAGTGTCAAGGATGATTCAATTGAAGAGACTTGGTTGATCATTTTAGCTAAACAAAATTTCAGAAATGGTAGGTGCTGAATTCGTTGAGAATTTGTTCTAGGGCATCGTGCTCAAACACCAATGAGAAATAGTGAACTTGGGGATAGCATAGGAGAATTGAAAGAAAAATGACAGGTGCCCTGAGAGCAATAATCAACCAAAAAAAGCATGTGTATCATTATGATAAAAGGCAGATTAGATTGTACAGATTACTTAAAATAAAATAATGTACATTCTAAACATCAAATGATGCTCGGCATGGCCTATTTTGAATCATGCATGTTTGAACGTGAGCCAAAGCATGCGAAAACACATTGCCTAATAAGAGGCTCAAACTCAAACTTGGAGGAGAAAACGTCACTCGTACAGAAACAGTAACTGAACACAACACGAAAGCAGAATCAACAGCAAACTAACCAGGCACAAGCATGATATAGAAATCCCAGAATTATTCCTTGTCCAATTCACTCTATTTACGTTTTGTTGAAGAAAACCACAAAGAAAAAGAGTTACCTGATGCTTGGTAAGCCGGCGGCGGATGGCACGTGTCTTCTTGGGGCGGAGATCCAGCGGGAGGAGCTTCTTCTTCTTGTAAGCCTCCCTCAGCGCAGCTTTCTGCTTCTGCGAGATCACAGTCAGCACACGCGCGATCGACAGTCTCACCACCTTTCTGCCAAACAAACCAAAGTTCCAAATTTTAAGAACCTATAAGCAAAATAAAGTACCGCGTGCACAAGTCAAACGGAAAAAAGGGAGAGAAATGCTGACATCTTCGAGAGCTTGTTGGGCGCGCCACCGGTCACCTTAGCGACGCGGAGGAGGGAAAGCTCATTCTTCAGCTCCTTCAACTGATTCTGGAGCTCAGTTTTCGTCTTCCCGCGAAGCTCATGGACCTTAATCCTCGCTGCAACCAACGATCGCAAAAGAGATCGAACGAATCCTCCTCCAAGTCATTAAAAAGAAAGAGAGAAGCACTAGATCGAAAGCTTACCCATCGATATGAAGAAACAAACAGCCTCCCCCTCTCTGCGTCCTGCCGCAAAGAAACCCTAACACACGAACAACAAGAGACTAATATATCGCATGATCTGAAAACCCTAATTGGGCCGCTAGCCCACAAATTGGGCTAGGGCAAAAAGACCGTTAAAATCATTTATTTGAGCCGAATAAACTACTGGCTCATTTTAAATATATTAATTTTTAAAAGGAAATAAAAATTCTAAAAACTCGTTTTGTATTTTTCATTTCCTGCATTCGAATCAATGGGTTCTTCATGGCGTTGTCTGTAGTTCATACAATCATTTGTCAGCTCCTTAGAACATGAAGACAGAATTGAGTATCGAAATCCAGAGGAAGAAGACGACACAATGAGAATCTATAGAGAACAAAAAGTCAACCTTGGAACTCTGCGTTCCCTGTTCTTGTTTCACTCGTTCACAGAAACCGCCAAAATGAAATCTTTGATCGCATTGGATTCGTGTTCGAGAAGCAAATACGCATCACAAAATTTTGACTTTTTTCCGTGGGAAGAACAGCTAGACGGCGGTGGCCGAATCTGGTGCGGAGGCTCCTCCTGCTCACACTCCGGTGCAATTCTGGAAGCGGAGAGCAAGCAGAAGCCGGCGTTGCTCGTGCTCTTCCTGGCCGCGGAGTCAACCGCCCATTGGCTACACATCTTGCAGTAGGCAATCGCTCCCTGGATCGCGCTCTCGGCGTCGGAGCTCGCGCTGCTGCTTCGCCTCGGCGTTGACTTACCGCCTGTGAACTCGCTCGAGAAGGACGACGGCTTGCTCCTGCTCTCGTCTTCCGCCAAGGTCGGATTTTGATGGCACCTCGTGGCTTTGGAGGCTTCCAATTTCTCATAGGAGGGTCGAGATCTGTGGAACAGGGATTTGAAGTAAGATCTTGAGGCTTCGACTTTGAGGCTGAGAGTGGCCTCCTTGAGCTTCTTGGTCCAGGATTTCTTGGGGTTGAGCTCGCCGCTAGCGTTGCAGGAATGGTAGGGCATTGCGGCGGCGGCGACGGCGGCGACGGAGGCGGAGGTGTCGCGGAGGAGCTGTTCGACCATTTGGAGGCGAGGGGGGAGGAGGAGGGGGAGGAGCTTACCCTTGTAGAAGAGCTCGTCGGCAGGGGAGGGCAGGGGTGGATCATCGACGGCAATCATGTGGAACTCGAACTCCGGCGAAGAGGAAGCGAAGTCAATGTCGATGAAGTCTTCCTCCTCCATGGATGTCAAACTCTGTTTTTCTCCCATTAATGTCATGCCTTTGAAGCCATGGTACCTGGGTTCATTGAGGCATTGTGTCGAAGACATTGTCTCACTCTCGAGCTTGGACTAAATCGTAATTAAAGAAGTAGATTAGGGAAAGTTCCATTTTAGAGTTTGAATTAACAATGTTAATAATCAGGATTTAAAGGACAATTTGAAAGTTTTTGAAGCTCAAGGCCCCAAACCTCGATCGTAGAGCTCCATTCTACAAGAACGGATAAGCTATTTATTGTGTTTAAATATTTAATAAGATACAGATATTATTGGCATTTGAACTCTTATAGATGCCTATACGATAAATAAAAAAGATATTTATTGAAATATCGTGGAAATGTTTCTCCATTAAATGAGGAGAAGCTGCCTGTTTGCATTTTGCATCCAGCTTTGGAAGCTCGAGGTGTCTCGCTTGGTGTCCGTGTTGCCCTTGCGATATCAATGAACAACTCTACTATTTTTTAAAAAAAATATAATAGGTGGAGCAGCAGAACGGCTGATGTATCTGGGTTGATCTCAGACGATGGGTCATAATTGTCTACATCATCATTTTAGATTACCTTCCTCTTTTTCTCATATATTATTCCTTTTTCCAATCATAAATCTGAACTGGAACTCCTTTTCAATTCTATTGGACACGATAACCTAAAACGTTGCTTCGCCCTTATTTAAACTTCAGGTTTTTAATTATTATGATTTAACTAATTCCAGCGACGATCGGTCTAGCTCAATAAAAACTTCTCATTGATCCCCAATGGCAGAGCTAACCCGGATGATCTACTCTGGCTTTAGGCTACAAACGACGATGTCGATGCCGTCATCCCAAGCTATTTTCTTTTTTTTCTTTTTTTTTTTTCCTTTCTCACATAGTAAATCAAAACTTATCTCCTTCTCACCACCAATGCACCACAGCCCGGGTAGCCATCAACGTGGCTGCGCCCTTGCTGATCCCGACGATAAATATCGAAAATGTCTCAGCAAATGTGTCGACAGTCGACCTCCGTGGTCTTCGTCATCCTTGTAAGATCATTCCAACGCTGAATTGATACTCTACTCGTGAAGGTCAATGTAACTCGTCAACTTTTTCAGCCCATGGATATTTCGACTCATAGCTGTCCCAACTAAGTTTTCCACCAAATTCAATTCTGACAGAGAATTAAACCTTGGTCCTTGAGAAATCTCTGTAACACCTTTGTTTTTTCCATCATGATGTGTTATGTAGATATCTGCCTTCGCCTCCACCTCCGCCACCACTGCCAGTATATTACTCCTCTATTTATTTTTTACTAAGCAATGACACGTATTAATTAATTAAATAAAACAAATGCATAAAAAATAAGTGACAAAGATGTTTACTTGGTTGTAACCTGGTAGTTGTTAATCCAAAGTAGGTAAAAGCACTAAGAAACTCTTTCTTTGACAAAGGTCAAAAGCAGAGAAGTCACTTACAGCAATTATGGGTACAAATAGAAAAAGAACAAGATCTGGAAGTTAAGAATGAGTGTGTTGTTCTAGAATAGAGGACGAGACCTCTATTTATAGTATTTTGATTGAAAAGTGAACGTTCCTGACATGACACTGTTGGGGGGCCTCCAACAAGGCAACTTTTATCCTCGTCGCAACGGCTCCCTACTGATCTAGCAGATTGTGGGCGCTTCTAATGCATTCGAGACGGCTCGAAGCAGCTAACGTGGTCACTGCTTTTATTTGCTCTGCAATGGCTTTTGGCATCCAAGGCACCTCCATTGCATCTGAGGCGCCTCCAATGGCTGGCGAGTGAGGCACACCCGAAGTGCCTCCAGCGGCCAGTGTCTGAGGCCCCTCCAATTCAACTGAGGCCTCTTGAGCGCTTTGAATAATTAATTTCAACATTGATCATTCTTCCTTCCGATCGCTTGGGTGATGCTTCGGTCGTCCAAAATTGAGCTCACCCGAATCTAACTCCAACCTTCTCCTCGAGCAAACTTCCTCCCGGCTTCTCATCCCTCGGACCGTGTCCTTCTCACTCCACTGGTGTACTCTTCCGCAGCTCC
>JBBUKS010000042.1:3097027-3108053 GCA_038050645.1 Hedychium gardnerianum
AAATACAGAGGATACTATGATCATAGCCTAGGTAGCCGGGGACTATTGGGAGCTGGGAGATCCAAGAGTCAGGAGGCTATAGGTAGCCAAGAATCCCAGTAGTTGAGGGCTACTAGTCTCTTTTGACTGTCACCTCTGCTTCTATGGTGACTTTTCCACCGTGTGACATCCCCCGATTATTTCCCGTATCACATGCCTTCACTTCCAGTCTAGTCGAAGGTGACGCTAGTCCGACTGACTGGACTACTGTGTAGGCAATTTGTGTCTGCATGGTGTTCTTTTAGACTTGATAAGAGATTTTGCTTTAAATACGGGATTTGACATCATTAATCCCGGCCACGCCTTTAAATGTCTGCCACGCTCATTCTATCTTGATTTTCGAGTTTGGGTGTGTCAACATGCTTCCAAGATTGTGTCATATTAATGTGATGTGACCATCTACGAGGATAATGAGGGGTTGCCGAAATTGTGATGATTGCAAGGATTTGACATTATCCTCATGCTTGATCCAACGGATGAATGAGTCATCCCGCCTTTGTTGTAACAGGCTTTTGACGGTCGGGATTTGGGCGAGTGTAGTATATATAGGTTATGTACCAGGGTGTCTTACTTTCTTCAGGGGTCAGCTAGTGAATGAGCTGCGATTCTCCATTTCTCCTTTCTTTGCGAAAGTATCTCAATACTTTCGTATTCTATTGTCCCAACTTAGTCCAAATTCCTTCCGAATTTTAATCGACATTTTTATTCTTTTTCGATTATATCACATTCCTCTTTCTCCCCGTGTCTTCCATTACTTTCTACTCGAAGAAGATGGATGGTGAGATTTTTTTCTTCTCTGCTAGAGCAGGGATCAACTTCTTGAAGCACCTTCCCTCTTCACATAAGGGGTGGAAACCCTAGTTCTTCTTTGTTAAACCTCCTAGCCCAATATCTTGGCCAACTCGTTGGCAAGTCTGGATTCCTAAGCCGCCTATTTTGAAAAATCATGACCTGGAGCGATGCTTCTTCCAAGCGTCTGAAAAAGTGAAGGATTTGAGTTTCAACAGCACGTCGCTGCTAGAGGAAGGACTGCTGCATCTGTTTGGGTTGAGCTTCATCTCAACTCCTCTTCACGCCACCTTCGGTGAGACTTATCTCTCTGCATATTTTTGATATCTAACTGAAAGTTTTCCTTTGGTGCAGCTGACACCATGTTGTGAGCTGCTCTAAACAAAGCGAGGCTTCCATCAACAGAAGATTTAAAGCGCGCCGAGTCGAGATTTTTGACCTGACTAGAGAAGACGCGTGACGTTAGGAGGGGGCCTTAAGTGCCCTAGCATTGATTCCAGCAGGAGCAACCATCCTTCCAGCTACACTGGCACTGGCCACAGAACTACAGTCATCCCTTCGTTGATTGCTGAAATGGGGGTTTCGAATGAGTCAGGGACCCCCATGAGGATAACCCGGAAGAGGCGTCGGTCTCCGCTCCATCATCAAGCCCAACTGTCTCCATAACTGGATCCCATTCTGGTTTCACCTTCAAGGGCTCGGACCACGACTCTTCCTACGGGATCAAGGACTTCTCGGGTCAGGGCCCGAACTAATAGCGGGCTCGTGTCTTTGCCAATTCATCTTCTGGCATCTCCGTCTAAATCAGAGAACCACTAATCCGGGGGTGATTCCACCTCACTTCAAGCCGCAACACCCCTATCAGAGGGTAGAACCAGGGTTTTACCTATGGAAAGGGGTGACCCCTCCCATCCCCTTGCCAACCTTAGTTCCTAAGGCCGTCGAGAGGGCAAGGAGCCCGCTGTTGCCATGGAGGAAGCCTCTCAGGGAGGGGAGACTCCTGGTGATGACTAACTAGAAATTATTTTTCATGGTCCCATGGTGACCAGATGGACAACAAGAGAGGAGATGGCCAAAGATTTTCCCTTTAGGGGTTTGACTGAGGAGCTTATGGCGACCGGGGCAGGTCACATGTCTAATCTGATAGTGTTTGGCTAGTGGTTTGGCGAACTGTGGTGGGGACGCCGGTAGATGGCTGCCCGAGTGGCAAATTTGAAGGCTCAACTAACTTTAGCCCCATCCACTGACTTGGTGCGAGCGACGATGGACGAAGCTATTATATTTGAGAGATGTCCTAAGACAATCATCTTATGGTTTATACCTATTTATTAAATAAATAAAGATTCATTATTTGAGTGTACATATTTTGTGTATATGATTGAATCTTAAATTCACTTATTGAATGTTCGTAATATGATTCATAACATGAGAGAACTTGTGATTGGGTCATAACTAGTGATCATCTCTACATGTGTAATTATGAATATATTGAAATCTTTCCTAGTCGACGAATTGATGTGTTCGTACATCATTGATTCTGTGAGACTAGCACGGGTTATACTCCTCGGTCTAACCAAGCAGTTGTTCCTCACTAGCAAGAGACATTGAGATGTCGAGAGTTAAACGTGGATGCTAGTTATAATAACTAGTTCATCGGAGTGACCTATTGTAAGATTTCATATAGTTCTCTCTATATATATAGATATGTCAATGAAGCTCTTACTGTAGCTTAAGTGCAAGTTTCCTTCGACTTGAGGTATTAAAGTCATCTTGGTTATAAAGACTCATACTTTGACATCCTAAGCAAACATCTACTTGGAGGTGTGACCCTGGGATGCTTGGGTATAAGTTAAAGTGTCTGAAGGTGTTTGGATAACCCACAGAGGATTCATCAATCCTTACGAGGAGATGTATACCCTATGACTGCTTGTCAGGATTGTTACTCAAAGTATTTGGCCAAGACATCACGTGTTAAGAGTATCGTACTCTTGGACACATGTACAAGTAATTTGAATTCACAGGATGAGTAAGTATTACTTGGGCTATGTGTGACGTAGTTAGCCTAATGGGATAGACACTTAGACCATGTCCTGAACCAAGTGAGTATAAGACGAGTGAAAGGAATAAGCACGACTCACTATAGCTGCTGAAAGGTTTTAGAAGATGTTATGGGATCAACCGTTGATTTTTCGATTAATTAAGGATCATGATATACTACTAGGTGTCACTCAGGATCGATCCATAATTAATGGTTAATTATGGAAGGCCAAGATAAACTAGAAACCTATTGGGTTACACGCACTATGAGTTTATCCGAAAGATTTAAAACGAGTTTGAGAATTGAATTCTCAGATCGAGAAAGACTAAGTCTATTTGGACTAGACGAAGGGCAAATATGGAAATCAGAGTGGCGCAACGGAAGCTCGGATGGGCCACGTCTTTTGAAGACAAGTTGAATTTGTTTTAATTATAAACCAAAATTGGTTTGGTTTTAATTAAGAGAGTTATGATTTTGAACCAAACCAAAAACTTAATAGGTTAAGTTTTGGTGAAGGATTATTGAGTCGGGTTTAGGCTTTCTCATCTAACCCATCTAAGGAATCTATATATTGATATAGAAGAGAGAGAAATAAACAGTTCATTAATTTTTGTGATTAGGTTTTGGAAACCTAATTCTTTCCTCTCCCTCTCCTCTCTTGTGTCGCCGACCACAAGCCACCAAGGAGATTTGTTCTCCTTGGCCCGCCGGCTCTAACCCCTCCGGCCATCACCACCTTCCGGCCAGCAGCCCTCCCATTGGTCAGAAGGTCCCCGGAGGTGTTCCCTCTTTCCAACTACCGCCGCCCAAGCCAAACAAACCCAACAGAAAAATTTTGTCCTCCGGCGGTTTGTCCTCCTCCCGGCCTCCTTTTGCGCTATTTTCGATGAGAAAATATTACTATTGGATACCCAACATCTAGGGGTACCTCTTAGCTCTTTGTCAGCGAAGTTTGGATGCCAAAAGGCTCCGGGAAGACTTGTTCACAGCAGGTTCTCCGGGCGGACAGCGGGCTGATTTTTCGATTGCTCTCTTCGTTTTGGTGTCGTCCGTTGAGTACGAAGCAAGGCACCAAAATCCGTCTTCATACGCAAGGCTAGTACCTTTCGTGAGGATGAAACTCATGACTTCGAAAGTTATCTTGAAGATCACTCAGTGTGGATACGAATAGAGGCGAAGTTTCGAGAGCATTGCTTGGTCGATACCATTTCCTCTCTGACTCATCTGTCAGTTATACCTAGTATAAATTTACTTTCCATAAAAAATTTATATTGCGATCATGTCTGCATGAGATGTATCTTGTATGTGTGTGGTGTGTGTGATGTAATAAATTAGTTTATATATTATTTTTATTTTTCGCTGCGTATGTTTACGAAACGTGTTTTAGCACGCACCCACGTAGGGCTCCCCAACAGAAGCATGGGCTGAGATTGTCCGTCTGAAGAACTTGGTTGGTGATCCTACTACCATTCAGGCGGATCTGGCCCAATTGAGGAGGATAAATGCGAACCTGCTCGCGGATAAGATTTAGGCAGTTCATGACCTGAGCATTAAGAAGTGTCAGATTGATACTCTAGAGGCTGAGGTTCTAGCCTTGAAGGAGGAAAGAAGGAAGCTACGGAAGCAGTGGAAGAGAAGGATAGACATGGCGCATACCACCCAAGAGATCCAAGCGAAGAGGCTGGAGGAGGCGAGGACCCAAGCAACTACAACCTGAGCCAATTTGGAGGATGACTGCGAGGTACTTGGGTCGTTGAACGTGGAGTTGAGGGCGACCCAAACTTCACTCAAGTCGTCTCAAGTGCTGGTAGAGGCTCGATTGTAGGAGATAGAATCCCTTCGGGCTTAGGTGGAAGCCAAGGCAGAGGCAACCCTGCAGGCAACGGTGGAGTCAGCGAGAAAGGGCTCAGAAGCTTACTGGGCTTTGGCGGAGACCCGACTACAAGAACTAAAGGTAGCTCATACGGCTGTGGAGACTGCTAAGGCTGAGCTTGGTGAATATCAGGCTGGGGAGGATATCTGCTGGATTGTCAAGAAGAAGGAATTCTTGCGGTCGGAAGAGTTTTATGACATGGTTGCCCTCTACTTCATTCAGATGGTGCAACATGGTATATAAATGACACCCTCCGACAACTGCAAGATGGCGGACATCTTCTTGCTAGCGTGCCTCTTCCCCCCATCAGCCGGAATCAGATCATCGACAATCTCCCTACTAAAGACATAGTAGATTTTACTTGAAATTATGTAATGCTTATGTTATTAACTTCTTTTGTTGGATCCCCGTACTGCAATGAAAAATTCCTTTTGAGTTTGTTTGATGCAAATGAGTTTCAATTTTTATCCTTGCCATATGAATCTCCACCTCAACTATACAACAACTGGAGGAATTTTTAGAACCTCAGATGGGACGAGGATTTTGACCGAACCATGCCACGGTTGGTGGGAGTTGAGCCCTAAAAAGGACGCAGCAACATGATATGTGTTCGACTCTTGAGAAAAGAGGAGATTGATATCGTAGCCGAGATAGATCTCGACACCGACTATACCACAGTCGGGAAAGTTTGGACCCTGAAAAGGACATGACAATATGATATATGCTCGACTCTTGGGCAAATAAGAGGTTGATATTGTAGTCGAGATAGATCTCAACCCTGACTATGCCACAGTCGGGGAAGTTTGAGCCCTAAAAAAGACATGACGATACAATATATGCTTGACTCTTAGGCAAAGAGGATGTTGATATCATAGTCGGGATAGATCTCGACCCCGACTATGCCACAATCGGGAGAATTTGGGCCCTGAATAGAACATGACGATACAATATATGCTCAACTCTTGGACAGAGAGGAGATTGATATCGTAGCTAGGATAAATCTCGACCCCGAATTTAATTTATGGATGACTCGAAAAGGTCCCCTCATTAAGGTTCCAGCTTACCTACGTCTCCCATAGGTTTGATCTTTTTTCACACTAAATCTCCAACCTAAAAGGAGGATGGAGCTCCTCATTGTCTTGTCTCAGGACTGCTTTCCGGATGGACTCCTTATTGGGGAGTCCGATGTGAATGCGTGTGTTAAACACATTTCACAAATGTGCAGCGGAAGAGAAATAATAAATCTAATTTATTAAAACACACACATCACACGCATGCAAGATACAATAGTACCAGACATAACTGCAATATAAAATTTTACGAAAACTAAATTAAACTATTTAATCTAGTCATACCTGCGATTTCATTATTGAACTTTGTAGAGAGCGTTTGTTAGCCTCACAAGGCTAGCCTCTTCTGGAATCAACGAGTGAGGCTTGCCTCTACTCGTATCCGCATCGAGTTATCCTCGAGGCGACTTCACTAAGTCACGAGTCGTTCATCTCCGATCGATATTAGCCAAGCATGGAGACGATGCGTTCCGAGAGAGATCCCAACTCGACTTAGTACTTGGCGGCAACAAACGAGATAGACGGTAGCCTTATAGTTGCTGTCCGGAGGTTGGAAGGTCGCTACCAAAATGGGGCAGCAGGTCAGGCGATGGCGGCAGATTTTCGGCAGCAACCATTGCTGTCGGAACAAGGCTACTAGATTGTTGTACCCCTCGCTACCATCGAGCGATAGCAGGTCCGACAATCCCTACGTTGGCGACATCACCACTATAGCAAGGTCGTTGTTGTTGTCCAGTAGAATAGATTCTGTCGGCGCTGTAAAAACCATCTGGCTGAACAAATTTCAGCCTTGCTGAATTTTTTGGGTAGCAAGCAAACTATTGGCCAAAGCAGCATGTTTGGACGGAGCATCATTAGAAATCTCCAACGGTGCATCAGCCTGGGCGGACGGAGTAGTACTTGGATGGCAAGCAAGGCTAGATTTTCCGGCAGCTTGCTTGAGCGGCAGAAGGGCGTCAATTGGCGGTTGAACAACTTCAACCGATGGTTCATCTTTGCCTGAAAGAACCCCTTAGTAGAAACCTAATCACCTCTAATTGGCGGCGGTGCAAGAGGGGGCAGCAACCTCCTCGTGGTTGGCTGCAGTTAAAGGGATCCAACGGTTGGCTCTCCTTGGGCGCCGACAACATCTCCTTTGGCTAGTGGCGTCTCCCGCAGTCGATTCTGCAATCGATCGGAGGAGCATCCATGACCGGTGGATTGGTTTCGACGGTGGCGCAAGGAAGAAGCCCTATCCCCTTTTTGTTGGTTGTCGGCGGCAAGGAAAAAGTGGCGGAAGAAGGTGAAGGGAGAGAGAGAAATCATGAGAAAAGAAAATACTTAATCAAATAAGGTTTTTTCCTCTCTTTCTATATCTTTCTATAGATTCTTTTATAAGGTTTGGATCAAATCCAAAACCATATCTGTTAATCCAAAAAATCCAAATCATTAGCCTTAAATTTGGTTCAAGACCAAAACACGTTGGTTCAAAATCAAACCATCTTGGTTCAATAATCAAACCTCTTTTAATTAAAACTAAATTAATTTGATTTATAATTAAACCAAAGAGGGTCCAATTTATCTTCAAAAGACATGACTCATCTTCCATTCCGATAAAATATCTTCTATATTTGCCCTTCGTCTGGTCCAACCAGACTTAGTCTCTCTCAATCTGAGAATCCAATTCTCAAACTCATTTTAAGTCTCTCGGATAAACTCGTAGTGCGTGTGACCTTATAGGTTCCCGATTTATGTTGGCAGTTCATAATTAACTATTAATTATAGAACGATCATGAGCGACATCTAATAGTACATCATGATCCTCAATTAATCAAAAAATCACAATTGGTTCTAGAATAGTTCTTGAACCCTTCAGCAGCTATAGTGAATCGTGTCTCATTCCTTTTACTCGTCCTATACCCACTTGGTTTAGGACATGATCTATGTGTCAGTCCCCACTAGGCTGACTACGTCACACCTAATCCAAGTAATACTTCCTTGTCCTATGGATTCAAATTACTCAGACATGTGTCAATGAGTCTCGTACTCTTGACATGTGATGCTTTGGCCAAAGACTTCAAGTAATAATCTTGACAAGTGGCCGTAGGATATACGTCTCCTTGTAAAGAGCGGTGAATCCTTTGTTGGCTATCTAATCACCTTCAGACACTTTGACTTATACCCAGTCATCCCGGGTCCACACCTCCTCGGAGATGCTTGCTTAAGATGTCAAAATATAAATCTTTATGACCAAGATGACTTGAACACCTCAAGTCAAAGGAAACTCACACTTAAGATGCAATGAGTTCTTCATTGACATATCTATATTTGTAGAGAATCATATGAAGTCTTATGGCAGGTCACTCCAATGAACTAGTTACAATTAACTAGCATTCATGCTTGAATCTCGACATCCCAATGTCTTCTGTCAGCGAGGAGCGACAGCTTGGACAAGTCAAAGAGTATAACCCGTGCTAGTCTCATAGAATCGATGATGTCCGAACTCATCAATTCATTGACTATGAAATATTTTAATACATTCATAATTACATATATAGAGATGCTCACTAGTTGTGATCTCATCACAAGTTCTCTCATGCTATGAATTGTATTACGGATATTCAGTAAATGAGTTTAAGATCCAATCATACACATAAAGAATGTGTACTCAAATAGTGAATCATCTATTTATCTAATAAATAGTACATTCCACAAGGCGATTATCTTAGGACACCTCTCAAATATAACATACTCCCACTTAGCCTAATGCCAATTGCCATGATATCCAATACCATAGACCTCTACATGATTCTCAAACTTATTTTGAGATAAAGGTTTTGTCAAAGGATTCGCTAGGTTCCTTTTGGTGGGAATTATCTCGATTTGTATTTCATTCCTACTTATGATCTCCTGATCATATGATAGCGATGAAGCACATATTTAGATTATTGATAAGACCTAGATTTCTTGGCCGAATCAATGGTCTCATTGTTGTCACAGTAAACTAGTACTATTTTAACAATACTCAGAACCACATCTAAGTTCGACGATGAACTTCTGGATCCAAACTGCTTCTATTGCTACTTCAGAAACCGCAATGTATTCCGCCTCAGTGGTAGAATCCGCAACAATTTCTTGCTTGGAACATTTCCAACTTATTGCGTCTCCATTTAAGGTGAATACGTATCTAGACCTGGACTTGAAAACATTCTTGTTCATTTGGAAATTGACATCAGTATACCCATGTATAATCTTATCACTCCCTTCATATACTAAGAACAAATTCTTAGTTCTTCTCAAGCACTACAGAATTGCCTTGACAGCCACCCATCAATCCATTCCTGGATTCGATTGATATCTGCTCGTGACACTCAGAGCATACGATATTCCAGGCCTCATACATAATTGATCCTATAGCTGACGCATATGAGATTTGACTCATGTGAATCCTCTCGTCTCATGTGATCGGGCACATAAACTTCGAAAGGTGAATCCCATGTCATATGGGAAGATAACCTTTCTTGGATTCTTCCATGCTAAATCATTTTAGCACTTTATCGATGTATATAGACTGTGAAAGACTAAATAACCTTCTGATCTATCTCTATAGATCTTAATCGCAAGGATATAGGTTGCTTCTCTCATGTCTTTCATGAAGTATGGTTTGGATAACCAAACTTTAACTGACTGTAGAACAAGCACATCGTTTCCTATAAGTAATATGTCATCAACATATAATACTAGGAACACGACCACACTCCCACTAATCTTCATGTACATTCACGGTTTATCTGGATTTTTTGAGAAATCAAACCTTCTGATTTCCTCATTAAAAAGGATATTCCAACTCTCATGACTTTTAACCATGAGTCCCTTTTTGAACTTTTCATAACTTCTTCATAATTAGTAGACTCCTCATCCTCAATGAGTAACACGTCTCTTGATTTATTTATGAGAAATTCATATTTCTCAAGAATTGGACATGTCCTACTAGATCTATGAAGTAGTAGTGTATCGATAGGTTCATCCATTATCTCATCCCTATGAGCAATAGACTGTGAGTCTTAATTAGACATCTCTTTTGTGTCTATTGGAGTCACTTGAACTACTCTTGGTTCAACCTTACTCCCACTATTTTCCTGTAAGAGAAACTCTTTCTCTAGAAATACAGCATACCTTGAAACAAACACTTTTTGTTCTAAGAGATGACAGAATTGGTAACCCTTAGTTATCTTAGGGTAATCAATAAATAGACACTTATCAGACTTAGCATCTAACTTATCTGATATAGTTCTCTTCACATAAGAAGGACAATCCCATATCTTCAAATAAGATAAATGAGGTTTCTTACCATTTCATATCTTATATGGAGTTGTAGAGACTGTCTATGTTGGGACTCTATTTAGCAAGTGAACATCTGTCTCGGCTGCTTAACATCAAAAGATTTTGGGAAGACTTGCATGATTTATCATAGACCTAATCATGTCCAACAAGGTTCAGTTTCGTCTTTCTAACACACGATTATGTTGTGGCGTGTAAGGCGAGGTCCTTTGAGACAATATCCCATTGTTCCAAAGATAATCTTGAAACTCTTGGCTTAAGTATTCATCATCTCGATCCAATCGAAGTATTTTAATACTTTTGCCAAATTATTTCTCTACTTTATATCTAAATTTTTAGAACTTTTCAAAGCCTTCAGACTTGTATCTCAATAGATACACATACCCAAATCATGAGTGATCATCAATGAAGGTGATGAAGTAGCTAAAACCTCCTTGTACATGAGTTGACATGGGTCCTCATACATCGGTATGTATAAGGCCTAATATGTCATTCTCTTATTCACCTTTTCCCTTAAAAGGTAACTTAGTCGTCTTGCCTTTTAAGCATGAATCACATATATCAAATAAATCAAATTCAAATGATTCCAGAATTTCACACTTGTGTAATTCGGATATGCATTTCTTACTTATATGGCTAAGGCAACAATGTCGCGTGTAGGAACATAATTGATTATCTAATCGTCTACTATTCTTTAGCTTACTTATGTCATTACATATATGTGAGACACATCCGATATTCAATATCTTAGTGTTTAAAGAAATAGTATGAGATTCAATCTTGAAGATATTTTGAAGGAGATGAGACATCGAATGTCTTTCTCTTCTTCATGGACTCAAGATAAATCTTGTCGTTTCTTCTCCAATATCTCATCTTACCACAATGGTAACATGGGCC
>JBBUKS010000042.1:3113386-3131696 GCA_038050645.1 Hedychium gardnerianum
GGGTCGTGGGCCTTGGAGTAGGAGTCGGCGAAGGCTCCGAACCAAGTAAAACCAATCGAGTTATTTTCTTTTATCTTTTTCCGCTGCGTACTTTTTCTTTAAGTTTCCGAAAGTTTTCAAAAAGGCTTAAGTTTTAAACACTTGATTCACCCCCCCCCCTCTCACGTGCTTCCGATCCAACATTTCCGACCTGCAAAAACTTTCTCATTACTGGGAAAACGCTTGGTATAGTTGTCTTACATGACTAAGAATAAGAGCGTGCAGTTCAAGGGTCTCTATTCCGGAATGGCTGCAAGTGGTTCGCACTCCATGACCGGTCTAGCTCCTTTCCATCCGAGCTCTGCAGATAATAGGCTCCGGAGCTCAGCTTGTGGGTGATCTTGTATGGGTCATTCCATTGGGGTTCAAGCTTGCTGACGTCTCCGACCGACTTTACCCTCTTCCACACAAAATCCCCGACTTGGAAAATTTGTGGGATGACCTATTTATTGTAGGTCTGCTTCATCCGTTGTCGGTATGCTACAAGTCGGGTGGTCATTTTCTCCCTCGTTTTAGCGATCAAATCTAGCTCCATGCATCGTAGCTCAGCATTGTCCTCCCCGTACGCCGCTCATCGAATGTATTCTTCCCCGATCTCTACTGGCACCATCGCCTCCCCTCCGTAAATCAGGTGGAAGGGAGTTAAGCTGGTGCTTTCCCTGGGGTCGTCCGGTAGGCCCAGAGAATGCTGGGCAGCTCCTCCACATAGCTTCCTCCAACGTGGTCCAATTTAATCTTAAGACCCCTGACTATTTCTCGGTTGACGACCTCCGAGGTGAAGGTCTGCTTGATGTCATACCCGTCGCACCATTCTCTGAGCTTCCGCCCTTGAAATTGGCGCTCATTATCAGACACCAGTTTGTAGGGAATGTCGAACCGACAAACAATGTTCTGCCATAAGAACTTCATGACAACCTCTTCAGTGATGTGAGCGAGTGACTCAGCTTCGACTCATTTGGAGAAATAATCCACCGCAACCAGGAGGAATTTCCGTTGTTGAGGCCCGGTCAAGAATGGTCCAACAATATCCATCCCCCATTGGTCGAACGGATGCGACATTGTTGATGTACTTAACTGTGCGGTCGAGCGGTGAGGTAGGTTTTGATGTTTCTGACAATGAGGGCAACTGGCGACGAACTGCGCTGTATTCGCCTGAAGGGTGGGCCAATAATACCCATCTAGGAGAATTTTTTGGGTGAGAATCCGGCCCCCCACATGGTTTCTGCAGATACTCTCGTGGACTTCCCGCATAACGTAATATGTCTCCTCGAGGCCCAAGCACTTGAGGAATGACTAAGATAAGGCGCGCTTATACAGGGCCTACCCGATAAGTGTGAACATGGCGGCCCGTCTTCGGAGTTGCCGGGCGGCTCCCGCCTCCTTGGGGATGATTCCTAGATGGAGGTACGAAATGAGCGGGGGTCCTCCAATTCGGGGTGGCGTTGTCCTCGAATAGCCGATCGATCTAGGCCACGAGCACGGTCTACGTGGTTGGCTCGGCAAGGGTCCACTCGTCCATAGCGCTGGCCATTTTGGCCAGTTCGTCGATTTTGAGATTATTCACTCGGGGGATCTTTTGTAGGGTCACTTCTTGAAAATTGGTTCTCAGTCGTTTGTAAGCCTCTGCGTACTTTCTCAAGCGCTCGTTTTTGATTTCGAAGCTTCCTTCCAACTACTGAGTTGCCAACTACGAGTCCGAGTGAATCACTACTCGAGTGGCCCCTACGCGTCATGTTGCTTGTAGACCGGCTAGGAGGGCCTCATACTCTACCTCGTTATTGGTGGCCCGGAAGTTAAGCCGTATGGATAACTGAATAACATCTTCTCGGGGCGAAATCAACAAGACTCCCACTCCGCTGCCCTGGTGATTAGCTGATCCGTCCACATAAATTTTCCAGACCCATTCTGGATCGGGGCCTGTCGTTTCCGTCATGAAGGAGGCTAAGGCCTGGGCCTTTATAGACGTTCGGGGATGGTATTGTATGTTGAACTCACTGAGCTAGGTCGTCCATTTGATCAGCCGACCTGACACCTCAGGGTGGGTCAAAACCCGCCCTAACGTGTTGTTAGTGAGGATCGTGATTGGGTGTGATAGGAAGTACGCTCTCAGTCGTCGGACGGTCGCCACAAATGCCAATTTTTCCAGGGACATGTATCTACTTTCCGCATCCGTCAGCAAGTGGCTAATGAAGTAGACCGGGTGTTGCACGCCCCCTTCTTCTCGCACCAGGGCGGCCCTCAGGGTGGCCCTCAGGGCTCCTTCCCCGACCGCTAAGTTCAACCATAGTCGTTCACCGGTTACTGGTTTGGACAGGAGTGGTAGTTGCGCCAGATATTCTTTTAGTTCGGCAAAAGCAAAATTACAGCTCTCGTCCCATTCGAATTTTGACGTCTTTCTTAACACTTTGAAGAACGGGAAGCTTCTTGTCGCCGACCGAGAGATGAACCGAGACAGCGCGGTGATATAGGCGACCAACCATTGTGCTTCCTTGAGATTCCTGGGCGGGGCCATGTTACGAAGGGCCTGCATCTTTTCTCGGTTGGCATCGATTCTCCTCTCAGTAACTACGTAGCCGAGGAAGCGACCACTCTTGACTCCGAAGAGACACTTGCTGGGGTTTATCTTGAGCCCATATTTCCTAAGGGTGCCACAGGTTTCTTCAATGTCAGTGATGAGGCTACCCGATCGGGCTGATTTAATCAGGATGTCATCCACGTACACTTCAATGTTTCTCCCAATTTGATGCTTAAACACCCGATCCATCATTCTTTGATACGTGGCCCCCGCATTTTTCAGTCTGAATGACATGGCGTTGTAGCAGAACATACCCATGGAGGTAATGAAGCTGACTTTTTCCTGGTCTTCTGGAGCCAACAGGATCTGGTGATATCCCTGATAAGCGTCCAACATACAAATGTATTCACATTCACTGGTTGAGTCGACTAGTTGGTCGATGCTTGGCAAGGGGTAGCAGTCCTTCGGGCAAGCCTTGTTCAGGTCACGAAAGTCAATGCAGACCCGCCACTTGCCGCTAGGCTTGGACACCAGAACGACGTTCGCTAGCCAGGTGGGAAACTATACTTCCCGAATATGCCCCGCCTCTAAGAGCTTGTCGACCTCCGTCCGGATCACTTGATCTTGTTCCAGCCCGAAATGTCTCTTCTTTTGCCTAACAAGCCTTGACTTGGGAGAATGTTAAGTTTGTGCATCATCACGGTCGGGGCTATCCCTTTGATCTCAGAGGCCGACCAAGCGAAGACGTCATGGTTTCGCGCCAAACATTTCTCCAGCTGCCCCCTTACCCGTCGGGTAAGTCTGTCGCTATGCGGGTGGTACCGTCAGGCCGCTTGGGGTAGATCCGAATTTCCTCATTGTCTTCTCCCGATGCCCCTGACGGCATCCGGGCGGCTCCCTCCTGGATAACGTTGACTTGGGGTCCTTGGACCCTTTTGGCCTTGTCAAAGCCAGTTTGGACGATGTTGATGTTGCTAGGACTGAAGGAATTTAGATATCTCCACAATTGTATGATATTGTCCACTTTGGGCCTAGGTTCTCATGATTTTGCTCTTGGGCTCTACCCAAAAGGTCTTATACCAATGGAGAGATCTTTCTCTTATAAGCTCATGATCTTTCTCATGTATTTTCAATGTGGGACTTTGTTTGCAACCTTGCAACCCCAACAAGGAAGACCAGCATCAACTTGGTGCTGGTCTTGAAAAACCAGCACCAACGTGGTGCTGATCTTGCAAAACCAGCACCAATTTGGTGATGATCTTCCTAAACCAGCACCATTGTGGCCTTGGATTCTCATCGAAAAGTATGTTCCTGGTATTCGCAGTAGCACCACATTGGTCTTATCATACTAGCACCATTATGTACACAAAAGATTGGAATCATTTGGATCAATGCTTGAAAAGTCTAAGAACAGTAAATGAGGGCATATTTGGACTCTCCCGACGCATGTTAACCCATAGGACTTGGAATGGATCTGATTTGAGTTCTCTAAGTCCATCAATGAATCTTGAGCAAAACCCATTGATGAACTTAGGTTACTTGGATTTCTAAAAACTTGTCATGATATGGAAGAAATGAGTGTGGAGAAGTTAGAGATGTTGTGAAGTCATGGTTCTGAGTATTCTACGAGAAGTTATAGTTGCATGCCAAATTGCACGGATCCTGGTGCTGGTATCATAATACCAGCACCAAAGTGGTGTTAGTCTTCGCAAAGTAGTACTACTATGCCAATGACATTGTGTATTATATTTGACTTGACAGTAAATTGATTCCTGTGATAATTCAGTATAAATATCATATTTCATACACAAAAATCTTCAATTCTAGATTAACAACATTATTATTAACATCAAATCAACCATATCACAAGTATTTCATTACATTTTTTATAGCGCAATATTTACTAAAATTGTTACAAATACAATATAGAAATCACACGGTATTGATGAAACCATAGCTCTGTTATATTTTACAAATATAGATATACAAGTAACATAAGTACACAATATTAACTTTACAATCCCTTCCCAAGTTTTCATGTTACACGACAATGGATAATTAGACTGCACATATTGAGAACTTATCCCTCAAAATTGATACTGATACATCTATTCTAAATTTTTTTATGTCTGCTTGTTTGAACTCCATCTTTAGATTATATAGCAGACATCTAATATATTGCATCACAAAGAAGCCACAGTCATTACTATAAATAACATGAGCAATTTAGTATTTCAAATTTAAAGTAAATTTACATATTCACACTGATTCTCTTATACTTACCTGGCTTCTTGTTGTGGACAATCAACTGTCACACAGACTCATTTGTCAAAGGGATGGTGATATTCTAAATCAGGATTAATAGCAGCAAGTTTTTCACAAGAATTTTTTTAATTCGCATACCTATAAGAATGAAATGGAAAAACTAACATAAAATATAATTTATACTACAATACTAATATAAACAGGAATATTGTATTCTCACCGATGTTTCAAAATCTGACAATGATTTACCATTATGTTCAAGAGAGTTATAATGATTGAAAGTCATTACTTTTGTGTCGATAGACAGTAAGTGAAAGTGTGCATAACCAGTGATAATAGGTATAAAAATTTACCTAATTCCTCCCTCACCATATCAATTTTTATGATTTGTGTCATAGGAGTCTTCCATAAAAAATTTGACGTTGACTACAATTATGCAAAGAGATATATAAGTAACCAATTAATATAACATATATATTTAGCCATTATATATTATCCGATAATTTAAATTCCTTACAGTGAAGCTGGTTGAAACATATATAGAGTTGTTGTATGACCTACTAGATGAGGAGACCCTCTTAAACAGAATCGAACAATACGTATTAATTAACTCCCCTCTTATAAAAATATTAGCATTTACACCAGATAATAAGAAAGTCGTAGTTAAACAAAAAGGTGTTTCCTCCCAAACAAGTTCTGTAGTAGGCCTTCAAAGAAGATCACTTACTTTCAATAATATAAATAAATATTAAAACCTGTGAAATTTTAAACTTGTGACAGAATTAAATTAACTATATAATGAGAGGTTAAAATTACCATACTTTAATTTTTTCAATGTATTTAACAAGTAGATCACATCTTCATCTTGTTTTTCCTTCTTGGGAGTTTTAAATTATTTCTTGGCATACTACCATAAACAAAAAAATTAATGATTGAAAATAAACTAATTGATGTGTAAATACAAACTTACTATAATAGTTTGCAATCTCATTTTGTTAAGTTTGACAATTCTTTTAACCTCTTTCTTGGCCTCTTCTTCAAAATTTCCTTCAAAAATTGAGATAATCTCTCTCTTTTCTTACGCATCATACATATCAATTTTTTCTTTTCCCCAATCAAGAAGAGTTTTTGCTCCTAGTCCTGTGATGTTCTCAGAAGGCTTGCAGATTTCTATCTTGCTTCTCTTCTTCTAAGGTAAAAGCTAGAACCACATAGGACTATCAATGGGAGTATCCCTGTAATCATAGCGACTTTGATCACGTCCTCTCCTAGTCCTTGTTCTAGAAGCAACATGTTCAGGATGATGATCCACTACAGGGTCGCTTTATTCAGCCAAGATACCCTATTTTTCTATTATTTCAAATAATTCTTTCACCCTTTCATTTAGCTGCATGTTCTCCATTGTTAACTCCTTGATTCAGTTCTTATGAATAATACAATTAGAGGCATTCACTATCACTTGAGCAACTAGCTGAGTTCTATATCATGTACCGGTGAAGTCTCTAATGGATGCGGAGTATCATTGAGGTAAGGGAGGTTTTCGATCAATATTTTTTCAGAAGGGGTAGGGACTAGTTCACTAATAACCTATCAAATTATAAATAATTATTTAGAAACTGTAAATGAAAATTAGGTGATAGTCTTCGACATTTACCTATTCAGGTGAGACTTGGTCCAACAAAGCTCTCACCTTACTATGAAGGAGTAAACCTTCACTTATTTATTCGTGCACTTTTAGTATTATATAGTTTATGAATTGAAATATGCTCCAAAAATCATGTCTGCTCCATTATACGGAATCTTAAATACATAATAATCATATAAAAATTCACATTTACCATTAAAAAAACTTACAGCCAAAAGACTAGCAAATATCTTTAGGTATGGAACTGAAGTGCTCGTTTGATATATCTGACTTGAACAAAAAAGATCTCCGATGGTAGGTAATTGGGGAGCAATAAATTGATGAATGACTTCAACCCAATTAAATCTACCTAGATTTTCAAAATCATCTAAAATATCTACAAGACCTAATGGAATCTTATATGTACTAGAAAAGAATAACACACAAATAAATATATACAAAATGTATAATTTACAAAATACTAAAACATCATCATCTACTTCAACTCTATGAGAATAGAGTTTAAGCAACTCCTCAATTCTTGATATAGTAGGTTCTTTTTTATTAGAGAAGTGAGCAAGAAAGAGGTCACCCAATGCAATAGTTGAGTTCATAGGAACGAAAACACCTCTATCTGAAATACCAAGTAACAGAGATACATCTCTTCTAGTGAAAGCAACTGGGACATCTGAAAATTTAAAATGATTAATTTTCTATTATGTGCTTCTAACTTTCAAAACTAGAAAATGTACTTGAAAATATAAATGTTTGAGATGCCAAATCCCAATTTTGAAATGTATTCACCAATAGATCATGAGTTTGTTGAATATCTTGTATGTCCAAAAAAATAACAAAAGGGGATTGTTTAATTATTACTTTATATCGATCATGTAAATGAACAGACCCACGATCCTTTCTTTCATTGTTGGATGGCTAAAAAAATCATTAAAGTAACCTAAAATACTAGTCTATTGCAGTTTATGGCCAACATCAACTGATGACTAGAATTATTAAAAATATATATTATTAACATAAATAAATAAATATACATATGCATAAATAATAATTCTAAATTTTAACATTGATATAATACTATGTTTTCTGATTTATATGTCTTTATCAATATGTTATGTTGGTGCTAGTTTTATATTGCAGTACCACAGTGATTTTGATTTTTATCTGAACCACGTTTGTCTAACTTTTCTATTTTTTAAAATTGGGTGGTGCTGGATTTACATTGGTGCCTAATTTTGAAAACCATCACCATCATATTCAGAATAGTCTAGACTTGTATTCAGGGTGGTGTTGTTCTTCGAAATCAAGCACCAAAGTGAACGCTTAATTTTTAAACATATGATTCTTAGAAACTACGATAGGTAAAAGATAAACACGCAATATACCTTTGCAACACCTTCTTGCATCATTCTGAAATACGAGTACAAAAAGGAGAGGAGGGAAATGACTAGTATAGTTTCGACGGAAATCCTAACTCACTTGTCACTATCTGAGAGTTGAATAAGATGACATGTGTCTAGGGTTCGAATCGGTGGGAAGAGATGAGCGAAGAGAGTTTAGGGCTTTAGTTTTAGGGAAGATGGAGAGACGGGGCGAGCAAAGAGAGAGAAAGAGCAAAAAAAAAAAGTCCACGTGAAAAAAAAGAGAGATTAAAAAATTTGAATTTTAGTCATGTCGATGCTCATATAAGATCTCATCCACGATTGATCATATAAAAATATATAAAATATCATTTATATATATAAACCTCATCTCTACTCCTTAGTTCTTCATCTAATCGTCCCTCTAATAAAATAATTTAACTTTATAAGTTTTTTTTCTTTAAAATATCAAATTCAATCTGTAAAATAATAATAAAATTATGTACTTGGAACAACATTAATGTCAATATTATAAAACAAAAAAATTATTCTATCTCTCTATTCACAAATTCTTTGACAATTTCAATTGCTACTCAACTATCAAAACACACTCTTTTATGATATTAATTTGTCTACGTCTACTCAATCAATCCTCAAAATTGATTTGCTTAAGGTGAATTTATTTTGTGTAAATTGATTTTGAAAAAGAAGGAACATGATAAATTTAGTTTTTTTCTCTACTATGAATAAAAACTCATTGAAACTTATGGAATTTTGTATGCCTACAAATTATTAAAAATGAAATATAATTATGATAAAAGGCGAAACGCTCGTCCCAGTGCCCCCGTCAGTCCGTTCTAGGACCAACACGGAGGAGATAAATTACAGAGACTAATCTAGCTAGCCCGAACAATGACCAGTGCATGAAAAAGGACAGAAACCTGGCTACTAGTCAGGATTTGAATCTCAGACCTCATTATAGCAATATCCTATGCACTAGCCATCAGTCCATCCCGTGAGGACAAAAATAAAATATAATGATTTTTACAAAATAAGTGAGTAAATTATATATTAGAGATATTCGTATTCAATTTAAAGTTTTTTTCAAACGGGGAGTCGGACTATTTTTCTATGTCAAAGATAATATTTTTAAAATGTCAAGATACTTTTAAGAATTATAAAGTTATCTAAATAATTTTATTATGGAATTTTTTTAAAAAATGTTTGCTATAACATGATTGATTTAAGGAGGTTGAGCTAATCTAATCATTATTTAAATTGTAATGCAGGATCCATAAGATTGAATTTGTGTACTTCAATAAATATTATCATTGTTCTTTTTAATTGGTAAAAAAATTTCCAATAGCTTAAAAATTTAAGGCAAATTAATGACTTCTAAGGCGTACGCGTTGTTCGACGGGAACTTGGTGGCGGCGCCACCTAAGTGGGAGGTATTTTTGAGCGGCGGTGATTTAACTGGGAGTCGGCGCTGGTGAAGATGGTGAGCAACGACCTGTTCAGGCATAGGGTGGTCCTCGGCGGTAATAGTGAACAAAATTTTGATTAAATCGTATAAATCGATTAAATTAATTAAATTTAAAATTTTAATTTGATTTTTTTGAAATTTTAATTTTTTAAAGAAAAATTGATTAATTTCGTTAATTCAATTCGGGTCCATTTTACAAAAAAAAAATTCAATTAAATTGAATAAATCAAAATTTTGAATCGAATCAAAATTATAGACTTTAATTTTTAGATCAAACCGAATATTTGTTAAATTGAATAGAATTTGTAGATCTTAATTAAAAATACTCGATTAATTTAATTTTTATTTGAATTAATCAATATTTTATTTATTTGATTTATTTGATTTTATTAAAAAAATTGATTGGTTTAGTTAATTTAAAAAAAAATCGATTCAATTTTAATCGAATATTCATCTCTATTCGGCGATGGACCCGACATGACGATGGATTGTACACAATGGGACGAGGGCGTTAGTTAAATTATAATATCTGTATTAGGATAAAAAAAATTATATATTTTCGTAATAATATGATATTATTAAATTTGAATTTAAATTTTTATAAATTTATTTTTGAGTTTTATTTTAAAAAAAAATCTGGTACTAACAAAAATATTTTTTATTTTATAAATTTTTAATATAAAATTTAATTATATTCTTGATAATCCGGACGACAAGCAGCATGGTTCCGGGGACACAAGTGTCAAAGCAGGCGCTGCCGGTGACAGCCAGACTAAAGCACCCTGCCGTTTGGGGCGTCATTGGCCATTCCGCGGGCGGCGTACGTACTGATGTCGATGGAGATGGACGTGAACAGAAGCGCCTGACGAAGGAGCAGCGGTTGTGGCAGCGTTACGCGAACGTGGGGATGCAGGGGCAGGTTGGATGGTCCCAACTGCAACAGCATGACCATCACCATCAACAACAGTCATTTTGTCATTATGCTCTCGTAGGCTCGTAATCAAAATCAGTACCAGTTGAAATTGTGAGGTGAAAAGTTCGTTTTTTGTGTCTCCGTCAATTCGTTTCAGGATCAACACGAATGAGGTAAATTATGAAGGTTAGTTTAGCTAGCCCGAACAGTGACTAGTGCATAAGGGAAGGCAGGAACCTAACTACTAGCTAAGATTTAACCTCCAAACTTTATTATGACAACACCTCATGTATTAATCAACCGCTCATCTCGTGGGACCAGTACCAGTTTAAATGATTTGAGAGAACGACGACATGAATGAGCACGACATCAGTCGCAATCAACAAGATCATGTACGAATTCGCGTGACCTAGCCAAAGACAAATTTGAAAAGCTTATTGAATCCTGGCAGGCACTTTTCAAGATAAGAATTGAAAGTTCATTACGATCGCTTAAATCAAATTGTTCATTACTACTTAAATTAATTTTTAAAAACAACAACCACAAATATTCAACACAAAAACATATATAGAGCGGGTAAAGATGACACATGAAAATCATACAAGTCCAGTCGTGAACTTTGGATATAACACGAAACCTTGACTGTTATTTCCTGATACGTCTCAATTCAATTAACGAACTTTATTAATTTATGTATACAAAGTCCAGTCGCCACCTTTGAATGTCTCTTCGTCGTCATCGTTTAATTTGACTCCACGTACAGTAGTCCAGAAAAGAAATACATTAAACTTGAAAAATATTAATTTCATTTAAAACATCAACTTAATTAAGATTATAAATAAAATCAAATAATTATTTAATTTTAAACATCGACTTCGAATGTCATCTGCTGCTCTTTGAAGGTCAAAATTTCTTTGCGACCACGTGCATTGAAATATTAATCATGCATGCGAAGCTAGGTTGTTTTATCATGTACATTTCTATTATTTTTCTTTTGTTTTTCAAACATCATGAAAATTGAAAAGGAAAATGGGTTGTTTTGTTTTATCATGTAAATTTCTATTATTTTTTTTCCAAATATCATGGAAATGAAAATGAATAAAAATTAAGGAATATAGAAAGACCATATCGTAAAAAAAAACACTTGAGAGTAATCGATTTAATTTTATCGATAACGTTCGTGATGGACGACCCAAAGTCTAACATCACATGATTGTATGCCCCATTTAAAAAAAATAATTATAAATATATTATAATTAAAAATTAAATCATAAATATTTAAATGATAATTTAATATTTTTGATATACGTAGCTTCGAGGAAGAAAGATCATATTGTAGCATGGATAACGTAGTCGTGTTGGTAACATCATTCATGTACGAATTTTATAATATTTCCATGAGTGGATCTTAAATTATAATAATCTAATCTTTATTACAAATATTTTAATTAAAAAATTAAAAATTTCGCATATTAATCTCCAACCACACTAAAATTTTAATGGAAAAATTGGTCTACACCAATTATTTAGTTATTTTAAATTATGATATCATCCGATTAACTAAAATTCATAACTAATTAAACTAATTCAAATTCATAACTAATGATCCACCACGTGCTGAAATAATTGAAATATTTAGTTGACTCGGAGGGGCACGAGTGTATGACTAGTGAAAGAAGTATGCATTTCAAATTTTACATGAGAAGATGATGATGGACTAAGTGAGTTTTAGATCTTCTATAAATTTGTCACAATAAGATCTAAGATTCAAATCCTGATTAGTAATCAGATTTCTGTTCTCTCTCATTCACTGGTCACTGTTCGGACTAACTAGATTAGTCCCCGTGATTTATCTCCTCCGTGTTAATCTTGGGACGAATTGATGGGGGCGCTGGGGACGAGCGTTTCTCCTTTAGATCTTCTATAAATGCATTCAAGTAAGAAAGAGAGATCAATCAATCCGATCACAAACAATAGCATTTAACTGCTTTGCTACTGCAGTACTGGCATGGCCATGGAAGCTAATTCCCTCTTCTCACCTTTCTTCTTCATCACCCTCTTCCTCGGTTTCTTCGTAACTACACTGATAAAGAGATCAAGGAGCAGAGTGCATAAGCAACAAGCGCAAGTACTAGCTCCTCTCCCACCCGGCCCGCCCAGGCTTCCCCTCATCGGAAACATTCACCAGCTCGTCGGCAGCAACCCTCACCGTATCCTCCGCCAACTCGCCCGAACTCACGGCCCCCTCATCTATCTCCGACTCGGACAGGTAGACCAAGTGGTCGCCTCGTCCGTGGAGGCGGTGGAGGAGATCGTCAAGCGCCATGATATCAAATTTGCTAACCGACCAACCGACTTGAGCTTCTCCAGAATATTGCTCTACGACGGGAGCGGACTCACCATGGCCCCCTACGGTGGCTTATGGAAGAAGATGAGGAAGATTTACGCCACGGAGCTGCTCAACCCCCGGCGCGTCAAGTCCTTCGCCACCATCCGCGAGGATGTGGCCCGTCAGCTCACGGCGGAGATCGCCGCCAAAGCTTCTGTTCAAACACCTGTCAATCTAAGAGAGATGGCGATGTCGATGACTAATGCGCTGGTGACGAGAGCCGCGTTCGGTGACAAATGCAAACAGCAGGCGGAGTTCTTGCACCTGGTGAAGGAGGGAATGAACCAATTAAGAAACTTCGCGGTGGCTGATATGTTCCCCTCGCTCAAATTCTTGGACACTCTCACGGGATTGAAGTCCAAATTAGAGCGAGTTAGTAGAAAGCTCGACAAAGTCTTCGACGAAATCATCGCACAGCGTCAAGTCGCACTGGCCGCCGAGCAAGCAGAGGAGGATCTGATCATCGATGTACTTCTCAAGCTTAAAGACGAAGAAAATCAAGAATTTCCAATCACATACGCCTGCGTCAAGGCCACTGTCGTGGTAAGTATATATATAATACAATACGTGAAATAATGTTTATTATATATCTTTCGATTGCTAATAGCTTATTATCTTTAGGAAATATTCTTGGGAGGGACGGAAACATCATCAACTGTTATTGAATGGGCTATGTCAGAGTTAATCAGGAACCCCGAAGCAATGGAGAAAGTCCAGAAGGAGATGAGGGAAGCTATGCAAGGGAAGACCAAGTTCGAAGAGAGTGACATCCCCAAATTCAGTTATCTAAATTTAGTGATCAAGGAGACGATGCGGCTCCACCCTCCTGGCCCTCTGTTGTTCCCGAGAAAATGCATAGAGACGTGCGAGGTCATTGGATATCGAGTGCCCGCCGGAACTCGATTGCTCATCAATGCATTTGCATTGGGCAGAGATGAACAGTACTGGGGCTCCGATGCAGAGAGCTTCAAGCCTGAGAGATTTGAGGGCAGCTCGGTGGACTTCAGGGGCGTCAATTTCGAGTTCTTGCCATTCGGTGCAGGGCGAAGGATCTGTCCAGGTATGACATTTGGTCTGTTGGCCGTGGAAGTCGCACTAGCTCACCTCCTCTTTTACTTCGACTGGAAGCTTCCTCAAGGCATGAAAATCGAAGATTTGGACATGATGGAGCTTTCTGTGACGAGCGCACCAAGGAGATCACCCCTCCTCGCGCTTGCTAAACCAATAATTCCTCTGCCATAGTCACTTCATCTCCGATTGGCGGGCGCTTTTATATATAATAAGAAAAACATGCATTGTAAAATGAAGTAATTAAACCATCAGTCCTATTATCTCCCGCTACGAGAATAATTTTATGTAAGGCAGCATAAATGTTTTTATAATATATTTTTAATAACACTAAATCTTAAGCCCTCTAATATTTTTGACAGTTTTATAATGTTATTATAAAATATCAATGATAATTTCAAAACTATCTAAATTTATAGAAATATAATGATAGTCATATTTCAAGAATATTTATGTATACTTTATGATTATTGTCATAAGGACAAATTAAAATGTCACCTAAATTTATTTATATTGACGATTATAAATATCTTATATTTTTTTTATAGGGACAATAAAAGCTATCAATAATGATAATTTATAAATTCATTTTAAAATGCCCCTTAATTAATCTATATATAGTGAAATTAATAATTGTCATTTATACTAATATATAAAGACAAATTATCACTCATATTTATTTAAAATATGTAATCTAAATTCAAATTTTATACATTATCACAATCCATCCCTCACTTAAAATAGAAATAGAAATTTTCAAAATACAAATTAAAATGTTAATACTTAATTTTTATTCATCTAGCAATCATTTGAGTCATATTTACAAATGCAATACTAATGATAAATTCTTTTTTCTATACAAAATTAGCTACACACCAATAAAATGCACTTAAAACATTAAATTTTAGAACTAATAAAGTCTTGTAAAATAAAAACTCAACTAATTTACTATGGATCATCTTCAAACATCATATTATAAACAAAATCCATGTACCTATCATCTACAAATACAATACATATTTGTATAAGTAAAACCCTAAAATAATAAAATATAAAAATAATAATAATAATCAAAATATTGAATACATACCAAACGAGAAATAGATAAAAAATTATTCCATAGACACCTAATAATAGTCTTCGCTTACTGTCAACTACAAATATATTTCATATTTATTTAAAATTTTAATAACATGATAAATAAAAAAATTAATAATAATTCACTAAAAGTTTAAAATCATACTTAGATGATAAGGTCATGCTATCATTCCTCCAAGTACATTTTCAAACCTCTATAAAAGATCATAAGGTCTAATCAAACTCTCTTATGGTTTTAGGATAATTTGTATTTGTATTTTGCACCAATTTGATCCTATGTCTCCTTACTATAGTATTTGGATTCATATTATGGTGCACTCCTTTTGTCATAATTTTTGTCGAATCTAATAAACTTTTGATCAAGACAGAACATTCAATCTACATGAAAGTACAAAAGAGAACAAAAAAATTGAAGAAAAAAAAGTCTTCACACCAACAAAGTGCACCCAAAACTTTTAGTTTTAGAACTAGCAACATAGTCTATATGACAAAAAATCAACAAACTTGTGGTGGAACATCTTCAACCATAACATTGTATACAAAATCCAATGTTCATTACTTGTCACTACAATTACAATGCGTATATTGGAGTAACTAAAATAAAACAATAAAAATACAAAGTGAATAAAATTAATTCAAATGATTGAATGTCATTCCAAACTAAAACAGATAAACTATCATTCCATACACCACTATGAGCCCGCACAAAACTTAGTTTACAAAAAAGCAACCTTCGAACTATGATACCACATCAAATGATAAATAATATCCAGATAAACAATAACAAACTATTATGTAATAATTCTTCAAGAATAGGACAAATGCATCGCGAACATTTAAAAGGAAATAACATAAGAGTTAATAAAGTTGCGACCATTAATATGGAAAAGTAAATTAATATCATATGAATTGATGTTGGAGAAATCACACGAGGCAAAAACATCAAGAAAGAAAAAGGCATAAATCACAAGGACAAATCAGCTGAAGGTAAGAACTTCACTTTGGTGGGTGACATGTATGATTGTTTTTGAAGCTAGAGGACCAAGCAAGCACTCCTGCAATTCAGAAGATAATGAGAAATAGAGAAAATATTACTTTAAATTTAATGTGCTAACAATCTCTATGCTAACAAAATGTTGTTGATCCAGGGGTTTAGAAATATTGACTCTTATACGTGAATATCCTTTGACTTAGTCAAAATACATCTCACGTGGCTCTTTCTAATTCCGACAGGGCTCTTTTTAAATTCTGGATGAGAAAGAAGTCGGTTCTATTTGGGAAAATGTCTGAAAGAGATGGATATTTTCTTCCAGGAAGTCAGATTATTCAGAGGTCTCTCGGTTAATTTATTAAGGAATTTAGTAGTAAAGGGTAACGGTTACAGAATCACAGCCTCATCGCTTCTAAAGATTTATAACTGTTTTACTTCTGAAAGTCACAACAGTTGAAGTTAAACTCACTTCTGAAGATTTATCTGCCTTACCTCTGAAAGGTCACAGCCATTGAGTTAAACTCACTTCTAAAGATTTATAACTGCCTTACCTCTGATTTATAACTGCCTTACCTCTGAGTAATGGTCAAACGGAAGTTGGTGCATGTTCTGAAAGTTAAATTGGAATAAGTAGGGAGCAATTGGGTGGAAGAACTGTTTGGCATTTTGTGGTCTTTCAACCACCTCTTGAGATGAGAAGATACTAGAATGACTCCTTTCTAATTAGAATATAGTATATAGTGGAGAAGTTGTGGTACGGTACCTGTGTAAATTGGGATGGAATCCGCTCATATCAGTACTCTTATTGAAGATAATGTAGAGAAAAGATTGATGAAACTAGACCGCATTCCTCGCTCTTATCAGATTGGTGACTTCGTGTGGAAGAAGATACAACCAGCAGGAGAAGTAGGAAAGCTTAAACGCAAGTGGGAAGGCCTGTACAAGATATGCCAGAAATTAACGTCAGGGGGCTTACTACCTACAAGATCAGAAGGGGAAGCAGCTCAGTCACCCGTGGAATGCTACTCATCTTCGTTCGTATCAAATATGGTAGTCGGGCATTTTATATCTTTGAAGTCAAAATGAAGAGGTCAGGCCGTAATCATATCAGTACAATCCAGGTAGTCTTATCTCTATTTTCTAATAAAGATTCCATTGAATATCTTCTGAATTTTGCAAGGATCAAATAACCTCTCTTCCCTGTTTGAGATAGTGCAATTTCTCCTCTATTTGGGACAGAGACGACTTCGACAAATTCTTCACTATCCGGGATAGTGCAAAGCTCTCTTCACTATCCGAGACAGTGCAAAGCTCTCCTCTGTCTAAGACAGAGACGACTTCGACAAATTTTCACTATCCAGGATAGTGCAAAACTCTCTTCACTGTCTGAGACAGCGCAAAGCTCATCTCTGTCTAGGACAGAGACGATTTCGACAAATTCTTCTATCTGGGATAGTGCAAAACTCTCTTGACTGTCCGATAGTCCGATACAGTACAAAGCTTTCCTCTGTCTAGGACAAAGACCTTCAACGAATCTTCCACCATCCGATATAGTGCAAAACTTTCTTTTCTGTCCGAGACAGCTTAAAACCCTCCGCTGTCCAGAATAGAGATGACTTTACAAAGTCACCCTTGAAGGGCACTCCTTTACAAGGCACTAAAACAACCTTTATTTACCAACCTCTGTCGAGGACAGAGCCAAATATTCCAGGTCGTAACAATCTTACTCATGTATTTCTTATGGTTGTCTTTGGCAAATAAAGTCTGCAAAAGGTAAAAGCTGATTTGCTCGCATAAAATAACAACGTTGTGAAGAAGGTTGAGTAAGACAAACTATTGCGGAAGTAGCAGGATGGTGATGTCCATGATCAATGCGCATGTGATCTGAGCCGCGTTTGGCAACAAGTGCAAACAGCAGCTGAGTTCATTCACCTGGTGAAGGAGGCAATGAGCCATGTGACCAGTTTTGCAGTGGATGATATGTGCCCTTCGCTCAAATTCCTGGACACTCTCACGAGATCGCGGAAAGCTCGACAAAGTCGAAATCATCGCACAGCGTCAAGTTGCACTGGCCGCCGAGCAAGCAAAGGAGGATCTAACCATCGATGTACTTCTCAATAGGGCTGTAAACAAGTCAAGTCGAGTCAAACTTTGGGGTGTTCAAGCTTGTTTGATAAATTAACCGAGCCAAGTCGAGCCGAGCCTAACATGAACCAAGTTTTTGAAATGATTGTTCAAGTTTGACTTGGATTATTTTTTATGAGCTTGAGCTTGTTTGAAGCTTGGTTCATTTAGATGTTATCGAGCTCTCAATTTAAGCGTATTTGATTGTTTGAATTTTTTACTTGTTTGATTGGTTATTGAGCTTGATAATTCAAACTTATTTGTTTATTTTATTTATTTAGCATGTTAATAAGAGTTTTATTAATGAATATGATTATTCACGAACGCTGTTCACGAACGTTGTTTACGAACATTAACGAGCTGAACACATATGTGTTCAAGCTTGTTTGTTTAGTTTAACGAGTTGTTCAAGCTTGTTTGTT